>NMUG010002866.1:0-15436 GCA_002855965.1 Monotropa hypopitys
TTGCTGAACACACTGCATAGCTTTGTGACCCATACCTCCACACTTGAAACATTTCAGCCCGTTGTTCTCCGATGTGCAATCTCTAGCAATATGATCTAGCGACTCACATTTAAAACATCGTCTAGAAAAGCCTCTGCCATTTGACCCCGACTGCTGGTTCACACTCCTCTCCTAATGCCCACTCCAATTACTTCCCTGATTTCTACTTCCTCCACCACTCCTCCCCTTATCAAACCTCGATCTCGGCTCACCACTCTTGAAACTACTACCCCCAGATTTTCCACTATTATCAAATCTCGCCTTTTTATATGACTCTCTCTTTTCACGATACTCCTGAATGTCATTCCACAATCTTGTTGCCATGTCCACAAGATCAGAATAGTCTCTCTCCCTAAACGACAATAACCTCAAAGCCACTCCAGGTGCCAAACCCATTCTAAAATGCCTACACTTCAAGTCCTCCGAACTAACTATGTATGGTGCATACCTAGACAAAGTAGTAAACCTCGCCTCATATTCACTCACAGACATACCCCCTTGCTTCAAGTTTGAGAAAGCTGCCTCCTGCCCAAAACGAAAACTATCTGGGTAAAACTTATTGTTAAACCCCTGGATGAACCTATCTCAAGTGATAGCTCTTGGGGCAGCTGGCTCAGCTCCAAGTGCCGGTGCCACCTCCTATCTTTTGAAGGCATTCCACCAACTCCTAGCTTCGCCTCTAAACAAGAATATCGTCAATATTACCCTCTGATCTCCCTCGACACCCATAGTGTCTAGCACCAACTCTACCTCTCTCAACCATTCGTCAGCCACCTCTGGATTATTTGCTCCCTCAAACACCATACCACACAATCTTTTGAATCTCTCTAAGAGACTTGTACCCATACCTCTTTCTACATTCTGATTAGCCTGTAATTGAATTAGCATCTGCTGACCCTCGACCAACTGAGTGATAGAGGCCATCATCCAGGCCTCCTATCCAGCTACAGGGGGAACACCTCCACCACTACCAGAATTTCCTCCATTCACGCTAGCCTCTTCCTTAACCCTTTGATTATTTTGCTCCATTGCTTTCCTGAAAATCACAACACAAGAAACAACATGGTGGAAACAAGTATTAGATGTTAAAAACTCACGTGTTAGTAAAACACACCTCAATGACTCAATGCATGACTTGAGCCTTAGCATTTTGTTATACTATGCGTTTCCACTTAACTTTCCAGGACTTCCTATTAGAAGAGAACGTTGATCAGGCATTCTTCCAATTGGATTTCAAGACAAGTCCCATGGGGGTCAAAGACACGCATAATAGTCCCAAAACACTAACACCCCAACTTCTAACAATTTCCTCAAACTCATACCTCAAGTACAGTTTCCATCAATCATATGGTCCCCTAACTCGGACCTAAAAAATATGCTCTGATACCAAGTTGTAACATCCCAAATTCCAAAATACACAAAAATTAAAAAATTTAAAACTTCTTTACTAGATAACACCTTAAGAAATATTCGTCAATACTGAATAAAAGAAACAAGTGGAACTTCAAATATAAAACCCAACAGTGCTACCATTACTCACAAACCTCCAAGGAAAGAAACATCAATGAAACGACTAAGCTACTACAAAAATCCTAATACAAGTCTATGGAAACAGAAAGACAAATAAGAGTCTACCAAAAGTGCTAAAATCAACCACAAGCACCAAGTCTTCTTCACTAGATGACACTAGCTCATCAATCTCACTCAAGCATCCATATAGCTCCAGCCTTATAGTGGACCGCTAACCCTGAGACCTATTTCCACGCCAAAGACAAGGAAACAGAGTGTGAATATGATATTTTTAACTTCCGAAACACAAATAATTGCTGTGACAGAAAATCATGAATATAAGCAGTTATGATTTTCATTCCAAAATGCATCTCATGCATGATACTTTACATATACTGGCCAAAGCCCTTTTCAAAAGATTTGAGCATCCCATGCCCTGAAAATAGCTACTACTTGTCACGACCCGTCCCAGATTTCTAGAAAAATAATGGAATCTGGCGACAAATCGCGACTTATACAATTGTACAATATAGGAAACTGATTCTTATTTTTCCAACACAATAATTTTTTTCTTTTCTTTTTGATAAAATACGCAGCGAAAATAAAAAGGTACTAGCATGAAACTCCAACAACCAAAAACTACCAAGTGTGACAGTCTAAAAACATGACCCAGAACAAGGTCTCTAAACAAAACTGAGTAGTCTACTGCAAAAGAACTAAAACTCTGAAATAGGTGGAAGTCTCACAATCCTCACACTACAACTGTAAGGAGAACAGAACTGAAAACTGTGAAATATGACTCCTGCTGTAAAGAGTCCTGAAATCCTGGCAATGAACCCCACTAAGTCTCCTTACCTGGATAAAATGCCACAACACAAAGAAGGCAACAATATCCAGGAGTGTCAGATTCACAATCATTATAAAAAAGTGATTAGCATGGTACAACAAACAAAAGAAGTACGAAGGGGTTGTGCCTCTCCCCACATATAGTCTTCAACAAAAAGTAACGAAGGTGTTGTGCCTCTCCCCACATATAGTCCTCAACAAACAAATAACTATGCCAATGCATATGAGTGTTATGAAATGCATCTTTTAAGGTTTTGGAAGCTTCCACCATCATCATCATCAACAATACTAGGGAGGCCACATCAACTCCACTAGCTAAAGGCGAACAATCAAGCCCAAGTATTCCATCAATGGAAGACCCAGCAATTGAGACAACATTACCAAGCATCTACTGTTGCTCAATGCCGCAGTCGGAATACAAAATATCAACCCCACGAAGCGGCATCTACCATCTTAGGGCTATATTGCTAAGCATCTACTGCCCCCTAAGCCCGTTGTCGGGGATAATCCTCAATAAATGGCATCTACCGTCTTAGGGCTACATTGCTAAGCATCTACTGCCCCCTAAGCCCGTTGCCGAGAATTCCACCAATCGTCACCATATGGTGATATAGGGTCATGTATGGATGCCCCACACAAAGAATAACATCAATCCATGACATGAACCATGCTTGCACAAATTAAAGTAAGAAAGTATCAACAACATCATCATCGTATCGAACTAAGTGTGAAGCATATAAATATACATCAACTGAAGCAATAACTATCACAAGTTAAATCATATATTTTCAGCTATCTTATGATCATGCATTTGTAGCTACACCAACAACAACTAGAACATGCCAACACATATTGCCAACCGGGAATTTGTTCAATCATTCTCTTAAAACTCATTATGAAGCATGTGAAAATATATCATATGAAGCATTAACTATCACAAGTCCAAACCATGTATTTTCAGCCATCATGTGAACAATTAAATAGGTTACACCAAAGTCCCAAAAATCTATCAACATCCAAGGCATACAAACATGTATCATCAAACAGGGGTGTAATCACACAATCATCAACATCTAGCATGTAACATGTAAATCAACGATTCTATAAAAGAAAGGAATCTACACACTCACCAAAATTAGGCAAACGCAGCAACAAATCTAATGAACCGCCTTAGAGGACTCCGGCTGGTCTCCTGTTATACATTTAAGAGAATATAAGAATTTTCCCTTAATAATTAATATTTGATAAATTCTTAAATATTATTAACTGTCTTATTTAACCTCTGCAACTTCTGTAATTCTCTTAAAATATGTTTAAGGTCGTTATAAAAATTATAATTTCATAAAAATATATTTTCTCCAAAAATTGGCCCAACTGGTAGGCAAACCGGTATACCACCGGTATACTGCCCGGCATGCCGGCCGGCATGACGGTTAATACAAAATTTCGATTTTTATTAAACTCAAAACTCACTGCCAAAATTCCTTAAGGCCGGTACGAGATCGGCATGCCGCCCGGTATACCGGCCGGTATACCAGTGCGCATACTGGTCAGTGTTCTGGGCAGCAGATCGAAAATCTGCTAAACCACTTCTCGTTTTTCTTAATTAAACACATTTAAACTCGACTTTTGAGACTTCAAATCATGAAAATAAACATCCTAAGATGTAGTATAATGATACCCTCAAATCATACTCGAATTTGGGCTTTAAAAACAACTTTTAAATCACTCAAAATCATGATTTTTGAAAGAGGATCTAGAAAAACAGACATTAATCGAGATTAGTATAAAAACCTTAATCTAGACTAATTGGTGTACGAAATTAAAAATCCAAATCGATAGATTTTACCTTTGAGATGTTAGGAACAACTTTTGTGAAGGATTTTCCTCCAAAAACTTTGATCTAAGCCTTGATCTAGCCAAACTCTTGAGCTCTCTTGAGCTCTCTAATCCTCTCTATATAGCCACCAAGGTTGTATATCAACCCTAATGAGAGCATAACCTCTCTTATATATATCCCTAATCAGATTTTTATACTCAAAGACCTTATTGCCCTCCATTAGACTTATTATCTACCCTTACATGTCACTTCTTACTTTAATATATATATATTCATTTAGGCTATATTATTATTATAAAAGCATTTTAATTAATTCCCTTGAATTTATTTTTAATCACCTAAAAATATAGATCACTCCTTTAAAAATATTAAAAATAGGTACGGGTATTACAACTCTCCCTCACCTAGAAAATTTCGCCCTCGAAATTAGAATACGCACCTGATATGAATAAGGATACTTAGTCCTCATAGCATCCTCTTCCTCCCAGGTAGTTTCTTCCAAGCCATGATGCTTCCAAAGGACCTGCACCCACATAAGCTTCTTGGAGTGCAATACTTGGTCCTTCCTATCGATGATCCGTATGGGTTCCTCGGCATACGATAAGTCCTCTTGCACCTCCAACTCTGTGGTATTAAAAACATGCGAAGGGTCCGCAATATATTTCCGCAAGTTGGATACATGAAAGACATCATGTAGTCGAGATAACTCCACCGGCAGCAACAAGCGATAAGCAAAAGCACCAATCCGCTCTACAATCTCATATGGTCCTACATATCTAACAGCCAACTTCCCCTTGCCTCTGAACTGAACTACACCCTTCCATGGAGATACTCGAAGAAAGACAAGATCACCCACATTAAACTCCAATTCCCTGAGGCGATTGTCAGTATAACTCTTTTGCCGACTCTGAGAAATCTGCAACCACTCTCGAATCAGCTTAACACCATCAGAAGACTGCTGAATCAATTCTTGTCCCCAACAACTGCCTATATCCAACCTCACTCCAACAAAGAGGAGTGCGACAACGCCTCCCATAAAGAGCCTCATATGGTGCCATTCCAATGCTAGTCTGGAAACTATTATTATATGCAAACTCCACTAGAGGGAGATAATCATTCCAAGCACCTTTAAAATCCAATACGCAACCCCGCAATATATCCTCCAAAGTCTGGATAGTCCTCTCTGACTGCCCATCGGTCTGCGGATGAAAGGCCGTACTAAACTTCAAAGAAGTCCCCAAAGAAGACTGCAAACTGTGCCAGAAACGAGAAGTAAACTTCGGATCCCTGTCACTCACAATGGACACAGGTACTCTGTGCAATCTGACAATCTCAGCAATATACAACTTGGCATATCTGTCAGTAGTATACGTCACCCGAACCAGAAAAAAGTGAGCAGACTTTGTAAGATGATCAACCACAACCCAAATAGAATCAAAGCCTCTACTGTATCTCGACAAGCCAATCACAAAATCTATAGTTACATGCTCCCACTTCCACTCAGGTATTGGTAGATTTTGCAACAACCCTGCAGGTCGCTGATGCTCTATCTTAACATGCTGGCAAGTCAAGCACTTTGCTACGAACTCAGCAATATCATTCTTCATACCTCTCCACCAAAAAATTGCCCGAAGGTTATAACACAACTTGTTACCTCCCAGGTGCATAGCATAAGCAGAACTGTGACCCTTCTCCAAGATACTGCGCCTCAAATCTGGGTCATTAGGAACACACATCTGTGTCCCAAACAAAAGCATACCATCACTGCTAACTCTGAAATCACCTCCTAAGCCTTCTGCCACTAACTTCCTCTTAGACACAAGAAACTCATCCAGATCTTGCCCCGCTCGAATCTGATCTATGAAGTAGGTCTGATAGAAAAATGAGCCAAAAGAGCATCTTTGGAATTCACCTCAAACATGGCATCCATCTTCTTTATCTCACAAAAATTTTCAATACGAGCACATCGCAAATAAGATAAACTCCCTGCCGACTTACGGCTCAAAGCATCTGCAACCACATTCGCCTTTCCCGGATGATAATGAATAGAGAAATCATAGTCTTTGATCAACTCCATTCATCGCTGCTGCCTCAAATTGAGCTCCTTCTGAGTGAATAAATATTTTAGACTCTGGTGGTCAGAAAACATCTCACAAGTGACTCCATATAAATAATGACGCCACTGCTTCAATGCAAAAACCACTGCGGCCAACTCAAGATCATGGACCGGATAATTCAGCTCATTAGGCTTCAACTGACGAGAAGCATAAGCAATCACCTTGCCCCTCTGCATCAAGACACCGCCCAAGCCTCGCAAAGAAGCATCAGTATAAATAACCATGTCATCAGTGCCATCAGGAACTGATAAAACATGAGCAGACACCAACTTCTCCTTCAACAACCTGAAGCTCGCCTCACAATCATCCGACCATACAAACTTCGTATTCTTGCGAATCAGCTTTGTCATCAGCAAAGCAATAGAAGAGAATCCCAGAATAAAGCGACGGTAGTAACTGGCTAACCCTAGAAAGCTGCGAATCTCTGTCACACTAGTTGGTCTCTCCCAACTAACCACTGCATCCACCTTCTTTGGATCAACCCGAATCCCTTCTCTAGAAATAACATGGCCCAAGAACACAACTTCTTGTAGCCAAAATTCACACTTGCTGAATTTTCCGAACAACTGCTTCTCCCTCAAAGTCTGCAACACCAATTTCAAATACTGCTGATGGTATTCCTCACTCTTGGAATATACCAAGATATCATCAATAAATACAACCACAAATGAATCTAAATAGGGTTGGAAAATCCTGTTCATAAGATCCATAAACACAGCTGGAGCATTAGTAAGACCAAAAGGCATTACTAGAAAGTTGGAGTGTCCATACCGAGTCTGGAAAGTAGACTTGGGTACATCCTCATCTCTGATCTTCAATTGATGATATCTAGATCTCAAATTGATCTTCGAAAAGACCGAAGCTCCCTGCAACTGATCGAATAAATCATCAATACGCGGAAGGGGATACTTGTTCCGCACTGTCACTCTGTTGAGATGTCGATAGTCTATACACATTCTCATAGACTCATCCTTCTTCTTTACAAAAAGCACAGGAGCACCCCATGGTGACATACTGGGTCTAATAAAACCCTTATCAAGATATTCTTTCAGTTGCATCTTCAAGTCTAGCAACTCGGCTGGTGCCATGCGATATGGAGCTATAGAAATAGGACTCACTGCAGGAACAAGCTCAATAGTGAACTCTATCTCCCGACCAGGCACAATACCCGACAACTCATCCGGAAACACATCAACATTATCACGAACTATAGGAATATCCGCAATGCAAGGACTGGACTACTGCGAATCAGCCACATATGCTAAAAATCCCTCACAGCCCTTGCTCAACAAGGTACTGGCCTGCAAACAAGATATCAATCTAAATTTCTCCGGAACTCTCTCGCCACAGAACTTCACCTCTTCATCATTAGGAAAACGGAAGATCACCTCCTTCCTTAAACAATCAATAACTGCATGATGGGTGGATAGAAAATCCATCCCCAAGATAGCATCCAAATCCACCATAGGCAATGGAATAAGATTCACCGATAAAGACTTTCCTCCCAACAATATATCACACCCCAAATAGCATAAGTTCACCCGAACGGGTTCACCCACTGGTGTAGAAATAGACAAGATATATGGCAGCACAGAAGGTAATCTACCAAGCTTCAAACCGAAAGCTACTGAGATAAAGGAATGTGTCGTACCAGAATCTAAGAGGACACGAGCATAATGACCAGAAATAAAAATAGTACCTGCAACCACCTCAGGTGTTGCCTCAGCCTCCTAGCGGGTAATAGCAAAGACTCGACCAGGCCTCATCTGACTGCCAGCATTGGCAGCTGCTCCACCTGAAGAACCAACCACAGCAGAAGGTGCCAACCCACGCGACTTAAGACATTGTGGAGACTTGTGCCCCCACTCCCCGCAATTGAAGCACTTGAACCTCTTCTCCTCTGGCTTTGACCCTGGACACTCCCTGATCATATGCCCCTCATTACCACATCCAAAACATCGCCGACCCCCACTAGGAGCACTTCCCATAGACTGATTTTCCTAATTCTGATTCCCATTCTTTCTTCCCCAGTTTCCCTGCGATTTAGAACCACTATAGCTCTTCTTGAAAGGGGGTTTATTTACCCCAGCTCTAAAGCTCCCTCCTGCACTAGAGGACTTGCCCTACCATTCTCCACCTGAATCAAAAAACATATTTCCTTCCTTTTTGAACATAATAAGTGGAGGGCTTATTAGCCCAAATCCTGTAATTGCATGTGATTGAATAGTTAAGTCTATGGCCTTCTCAATGTCCTTCGGTACATAGCTAACTTTGTTTGTATATTTTCCATTTTCATTTCGATATTCCGACATGATCTTTATCATGTTGCTCTTCACGGTACCAGTAACCTTAGGGAGCGACCCCAAGTAGATTTGCATAGTCGTGATATTACTGTGATCAACCTGGTTATTAATCCCTTATTACCCCTACCTCGCTGGTTTCTAAATCCGCCCCCGGCGGTGAGCTACCGTGTCACTGTTCATGCATTTCAATCATAAAGCATCTTTCCTGTTTTGCCAATCCATGGTAATAAAAGAGAGTACATGCTATTTTTCTTTTGTGAAGAGACAATATAATAGAATGAAATGCTCAATAGCATAAATCATACATTTACAAATGTTTAGCATGTTTAAAGCCGTACGAGTAACAAAGGTATATAGAGATTCACCTTAATCCTTGAAATGATTCTTCCTCTAAACTTCAAATCCTCAAATCTGCCAAAGATAACCTCAAATATCATTTTTAAACTTCACTACCAATTGCTACTGTTATGTCGAGCTGGGCTGTTGGACCAGACTTGGCCGGACTGCCATTGGTCAGCTAGCTGAGCTCCTTGTCGAAGGCCCTCTGTCTAGAGGACAGTGGATGGCTAGTTTAGTTCGGGAGACTGCTTAATTATTGGTTCGGAGGCATTCTGGACCGAAGGGTCCCATTGCCGAGCTAAAGAGGTCACCAGGCATTTCTCCTGAGATTTGCCAAGCAGCCGAGAAGAGAGCTGTCAGGATAGCAGGGTGACGAGCTAACAGACTGCTGGGCTGAAAGACTTCTGCCGAGCTAAGAACTAGCTGAGCAGTCAGTCTTCCGAACATCCAATAGGGCTGTCGGGCAGAAGCAATGCGGGGGACTATGCTTAGAACATTCCAATTGGTCCAAAAGTTTAATGAAATGATTATATGTTCAAAGGGCTAAGTGCCCGAACAACTAAGTGTGTAGCCGAGCTGAAAAGGCTAAGGATTCTTAAAGGCGGACTGTACCTTTGCCAAGCAGCAGTGCTCTGGCAAGTGGGAGGTCGGCAAGTAACATGGGAAGGTCAGAGGTGCTTCTGGGATGGTCCGGGCATTACTGCCGAGTTAAAAAGGTTCAGCTGGAGGGTCCAAGGACTAGTTCGGACCAGTTGGCTAAGTGCCGGGCTGAAGACTGAGGTCTGGTTGCTTTGGCAAGCCAAAGGAAGGGATGCTGAGCTGAAGGTAGTGTGGCCAATCTTTATTGGAGCTGCCGAGCTACTATAAGGGACAAATCTTATTAACTGAAGGGCTTAATATATACCTTAACAAGCCTCTAGGTCTGGCAAGGGTTGCCGAGCTAAGGTCCAGTCGAGAAATTTTGCTTCGGGCAGAAAGAGCTTCTGGGTGAAATCAAATGGTCCGGAGGGTTTGGAGAGCTGAGGACTGGTCGGACAAGTCTTGTTAAAAATAGGGGAGGTCAGCCGAACAGCAAAGTGTCCGGAGGGCAGAGCTTCTCTATCTAGAATCTAGATGCACGAATTGTTTTGTTGAGGTTTGAATGCTCCTCAATGACTGCTTTTATAGGAATCCAGAGGGTTTGGGGGTAGTTGGGTGCATTAATGGTCAATTTGATGTTTCCTTAATCCTGTCGAACTAAGCAGGGAATTGTCCAATCAAAGTCAGGTCTGAGCCCCCTGCCATATTAGTCTGTAACCTGTGATTAAATTGTCCCATCCGTGTCAGGCGGCAGGTCAGTTCGGATGGGACCTGACCCTGCAGCTCGGCAGAGCTACCGCGTAGCCACTGGGGTACTCGGGTCCGGGCTAAGCTGGGCCGGTCGGTCAGGGTGGCTGGTCCGGGTGAGGCTAGGCCGGTCTGGTATGCTCCGGACAGACTCTTCTTGGGATTCTTAATTCCTTTCTCCTTGGGTCCATCTTACTTCTCTTCCTTGACCATTTTTAACTCCAAAATTTATTTTAACACTTCAAATAATTCAAATAAATTACAGGGACGGTAATTTAAATATGTTTTTAGTCCATTTATCGAGTCGGGGCCTCACAGATAGAGTGGTGGAGAAACTGAAGAAAGTTATAGCTCATCTATCTGACGAAAAGCGTTATTTTTTGATTGGAGAAGAATTACCGGAAGAAGATGAACAAAATTTTGTCCAGCTCTTGAAGGATCACATTGATGTTTTTGCTTCGACGCCTCAGGAAATGCCTAGGATTGATCCAGAAGTAATTTGTCACCATTTAAATGTCAATCCAGGTTTCAAGCCTGTCATGTAGACGAGATAGAGATCAGCTATAGAGCATTCAGATACAGTTATCGAGGAGGTGGATAATCTGTTGAAAGTAGGAGCAATTCGGGGAATGTATTATCCAGAATGGCTGGCTAATGTTGTAGTGGTTAAAAAAGAATGGCAAGTGGAGAGTTTGTGTTGATTTCACAGATCTCAACAAAGCTTGCCCAAAAGATAGCTTCCCTGTGCCAAAAATTGATCAATTTGTGGATGCAACAGCAGGATTTCAAAGGATGAGTTTTCTTGATACTTACAGAGGGTATCATCAAATAGCAATGTTTGAGCCCGACCAAGAAAAGACCTCATTCATCACTCCCAGAGGTCTTTATTGCAATAAGGTAATGCTATTTGGATTGAGGAATGCTAGAGCAACATATCAAAGATTGGCATCGAATATGTTCAAAGACATGATTGGCAAAAATCTGGAGGTTTATATTGATGCTATAGTGATCAAGTCTAAAGAAGCATAATCTCATTTGGTGGATTTGCATCAAACATTTGAGGTACTCAGAAATTTTAAGTTAAAACTTAATGCCTCAAAGTGTGATTTTGGTGTTAGTTCAGTAAAATTTCTGGGACATCTGGTTACCAGAAGAGGAATTAAAGCAAACCCAGATTAGATTGCAGCTTTACAGAATCTCCAAAGTCCTAGAAAGACTAAGGAGGTTTAGAGACTCACAAGAATGGTAGTCGCGCTGAATAGATTCATTAACAGATCTTCTGACAGGTGCGGACCTTTTTTCCAACTGCTAAAGAAACAAGATACTTACGACTGGACAGAAGAATGTGAGAACGCATTTCAAGAACTGAAGAAGTATCTTGCTAGTCCTCCCTTAATTGTCATGCTAGAACCAGAGGATGTGTTAAAGATTTATCTTGTAGTATCTGAACATGCAGTTAGTGCTGTTCTAGTCAAAGAGGAGGATGCCGAGCAGAAAGCCATTTACTACGTCAGCAAAATACTTCTTGATGCAGAAACCAGATACTTGCAATTGGAAAAATTGATATTGTCATTGGTGGTAGCCTCGAGGAAATTGAAACACTATTTCTTAGCTTATACCATTGAAGTCCCAACCACTCATCCCTTAAAAACTATGCTCAAAAAAGCAGATTTTTTGGGAAGGGTGGCGGCCTGGTCTATTGAGCTCGGGGAATTTGATGTACACTTTATCCTATGCACGACAATCAAGGGGAAGATTCTAGCAGACTTCATTGCAGAGTTTACTCCAGGAAGCAGTGAAAGAGAGCAGATTAAAAAAAAGATTCACAGCCATCAGAAGCAATTCCACCGGAATCAAGCCAAGCAATTCCAGATCTACAAGAAGATACTTTTAATTAGTGGAAGCTTTTCGTTGATGGTTCTTCTTATAACAAAGGATTAGGAATAGGAGTTGTATTATTTTCACCAGATGGATTGGCATTAGAATAGTCAATCCATTTGGCTTTTAATACTACTAATAATGTTGCCGAGTATGAAGCTTTGCTTGCAGGTCTTAATACTGCATGGAAATGTCAAGCTGATGATTTATTGATACATTGTGATAGTCAATTGGTTGTTAACCAATTGTATGGAGAATATGCGACCAAAAATGACCGAATGGCTTCTTATGCTGAGAAAGTTAAAGAAGCCTTAGGCCATTTTCCCAAGACAAAGATTATGCAGATTACATCTAAGCAAAATAGCCATGTTGATGCCTTGGCATGTCTGGCATCTTCAGTACCAATGGACCTCTGCAGCACAATCAACATTGAATCATTACTTCAACCGAGCATTGAAAAGCATCCAATGGAAGAAAGTATGGATCTCAATCTTGGACCAAGCTGGATAGATCCAATTGTGGCTTACATTAAGAATGGAACGTTGTCAGAAGATAAGAAAGAAGCATACAGGCTGAGACTTAAGTCAACCAGATTTTGGATTTCTCCCAATCAAGACTTATACTGAAAATCCTTCACTGGACCATACTTAAGGTGTGTTTTTCCAACTTTAGTACAGAAATTCCTCTATGAGATCTATGAGGGGATGTGCGGCAGTCATGTTAGAGGCCGTTCACTCGCTCATAGGGTAATCTCTCAGGGATATTGGTGGCCCTATATGCAAGAGGATGCACAGTTGTATGTCCAAAATTGTGATAAGTGTCAGAGATCCTCTCATATTATTCATGTGTCTGCTGTTGATTTGGCACCATTGACTAGCCCTTGGCAATTTGCTCAATAGGGGCTAGATATTATGGGACCAATGCCAACAGCAAAGCATATGAAGAAATACTTGTTAGTTGGAACAGACTACTTTATTAAATGAATAGAGACAGAACCCTTGGCAAACATTACTGAGCAGAATGTGGAACAATTTGTTTGGAAGAATATAATTACTAGATTTAGGATCCCTTATGTATTAGTATCTGATAATGGAATCCAATTTCAAGATAAATTCAAGGCATTTTGTACGGGTTACAAAATTAGAAACTTCTATGCATCTGTGGGATATCCCCAAAGCAACGGGAAGGGTGAAGCTTCCAACAAAACTATTTTGGATGGAATAAAGAAGAGATTAGAAAATGCAAAAGGCAGATGGATTGACGAACTTCCAATTGTTCTATGGGCTTACCGTACAACACCTCGAAGGTCTACTGGTGAAACCCCATTTTCATTAGCTTATGTGGTAGAAGCAGTTATACCTGTTGAGGTAGGAATCCCTACAATCGGAACAGAAATGGTATTGCAAGAGGGCAATGATTCGGAGCTGGCAATGCAGTTGGACTTGATAGAAGAGAAAAGAGAAATAGCATATGTGAAGCTTGCAGTGTACCAATCTTAACTCTCTCGGTATTACAACAAGAAAGTTCATCCTAGAGAATTCAAGATTGGAGACTTAGTACTCAGAAAGGTGCTTGGCAACATGAAAGATCCAACAGAAGGAAAACTTGGGCCAAATTGGGAAGGGCCATACAAAGTAATTGGAAAAGCAAGTCAAGGATCATACAGATTGATAGAATTATAAGGCAAATTAATTCCACGAACATGGAATACTTCTAATTTACGAAAGTATTTTTAATAATTATATTGATCTTTGATATGAATGAAGTTTTGTTTTGTACCCTTGTATGTTGTTATAGATATTGTATGCAATAAAAGTCTTGATGATCTTTAATTCCATGCAAGGGGGCAAATGAGATGATGAAAGAAAAGCCAGAATGATAAAGAAGACAAGATAGAAAGAAGATAGAAGACTTGGGGCTACTTTTTGTGACATATACCTTAGGTGTGTGACAAAATTGTCTTCCCGAGCAAAATATATACGGATGAGAAGTCCAATATTTTCTGCTCAAAATAGAAAGAAAGGGGGTTACTTCTTTGTAACATATACTCTTGAGTTTGTGACAAAAATGTCTTCCCGAGCAGAATACGTATGGATGAGAAATCCAGTATTCTATGTTCAAAACAGAAAGATAAGGGCTACTTTACTATTCTATAACAAGGGTGAGAGCAAGCCTATATTAGAACAAAATTGTCTTCCTGAAATTTGTAAAGGATGAGAAATCCAACAAGTGTTCAAAACAAAAAGTTTGGGGCTATTTTTCTAAACAAATATCCTAAGGTGAGAACAAGCCTGGGATAAATGATAGAATTATCTTCCCGAGTAATTGCAAAGGGTGAGAAGCCCAGTACTTACTCAAAACAGAAAGAAAGAAGGAAAAGATTCAAAGCAAGTAAACAAGTAAGTTTGAAAGATTTAAAGACTGATTGAAACAAGAGAGTTGCAAGATGCTGATTCAAAGGATGGTATGGAAGAAAGAGTGGAAACTCAAAATCATTATGGTATGATTTTTGATTTTCTGTGAATACCAAATTTATTTGATTTCTCCACTAAGTTTAAGTTTCAAAACAATTAGTGATTTTTTGAAGTTTAAACTTATAAGAATTTAAGATAAGCAGAAGTAGCAATCAAAGCAAGAAGACTATAATAAAGAAAAGTGATCTTCATTACAAAGAAACCGAACTTCATTAAAAATGTCTGAAAGTACATAAAAAGCACATTAACAAAAAAAGAAAGAAAACAAGTTCTTAAACAGCTAGAGTATTGTTAGGATCAGCAGTGGTAACTTTAGGATTAGGCTGAATGGATGTTTCATCAGTAGTAGGTGCAGCAGATGAAGAGGCATAATCATCAGGCAGTTGTGCGGGAGCAACTCTTGGGATTGGGTAGGGAATGTCCTTAAACAAGGATGAATCCTCTAGGGTATCTAGAGCCTTAAGAGCCTCTATCCAGCCTTTCAAATAAAAAGTATTAGAAATTTGAGGTACCTGGCTTATGAAGGAAGCCTTACACTTTTCAAACCCAGCTACCCGAGCAACCTCTTCATTAGCCATAGCAACAATCCTGGAAGCTTCAGCATCTTTTTTCTACTTCTCAATCTTGGCTAAGGTAGCCTCAAACTTTAACCTCATATCATCATTCTGCTCCTTTAAAATTGTGATCTTAGAAAGGTGGGAAGCAGCTTCAATCTTGACAATCTCCAATTGTTTCTGAATTGAAGAGTTCTTTTCTTCTTCCATA
>NMUG010002867.1:0-15436 GCA_002855965.1 Monotropa hypopitys
GTGTCAGTATTCTTGGGAATGTTTTTTTTTGACTGTATGCATGGGTTTTGTACAGTGTAACCATTACATGTAAAAAACTTTGTATTAATTGTTTCTGAGCCGTTAGATTGAAGTATAGTATAATCTCAACCGTTAATTGTATTGCAGATTTTGTATGTGGGAGCTAACAAATCTGATCCGTCAAATCTGAGATCTAACGGCTGTGAATGTCTTGGGTATAAGGCGCTGTGATTTATTATATAGATATTACAAGGAAATTTTTAGGATGGGTATTACAGAACCCATGACCCACATGCCACAATAAGGTAGCTTTACCGCTACGTCACTTCATTCATCCGGCTTGCATTTCATGTGTTATCATGTACTCCATTTTTATTAAACTTGTTAGAGCAATTTCTAGAGTCCAGTGTTGCACTGAGTTTATTATGTCACTTTCTTTAGGCTCCCAACATCTTAATTTATACATACTGATTTACTGATCATTATCAGCTGCACCTCTTGTTTCATGCTTACATGATAGACATGTTACAAAATCATAGAAAGGAACACTTGCTCCCTTTCAAACTTTTTATATTTTGTTACAATATAAGAGTTTTGTAACTGATTGGAGTTGACCATAACCAGATCCCAACTTTGTTCCGACACTTCATCAGATTAGCTTTGTCAGCAAGTATTAATATTTTGCAGGGTCATATTTTTTGGTTGCGTCTGATGGTTCTCCGCTACAATCTTCTATCAGCATATATTTCTGCTTAGTAATTGTTATATGCTACTCAATGAAAGAGTCTGAATTGTCATTCCTACTGAGAGAATTAAGGTTTAAAAGGCTTCGTTTTATTAGTAAGAAACTGATAAGTATATTAACAGTAAAGCTCAAGGAATCATTGAAGTTCACTCATACCATTGTGCAAGTATATGATTTTTTTGCTTGTATTTTTGCACGTCTGACATGTCTATTTGGTGCAATTTGAAGTGTTGGCAAGTAGTGATTTCTCTTGGTACTTTCTTTACTATGCTTTGGCTTCTTTTGATATAGCTTTCCTCTGCATGGACAGGCTGTTTGCAAATTACCATTTATTAAGGAGTCCCGTCTCCTCTTGGAAATTGCGAAGGTGGAGCACACATTGACGGTAATGCTTGGTATTACTATTCATTGCCATACATTGTGATTACCAGTTCATGTTCTTTTTTAGTTTACTGTCTGAATGATATGATTCAGGACGAGGAAAAGCGAAGAAACAGTTTGGGCCTGGATATACTCTTTATTCACAAATCTCATCCTTTATCAATGAAGATCTTTTCTTTCTGGGGACGGAATAAAGAAAATCCAAAATTGCTTAAGGCTAAAGTCAAACGGAAGATCAACCCTGAAATGAGGTGTGCTATCAGCATGGAAAGTGCTTGTCAAGCTGTTAATTTTGTCATTTATTTCGAAATTGCAGATGGGCTCATGTAATTATCATCCACGTGTTTATTGCGGTTAAGACACAAACAATCAATGAAAAAATCACAGGCATTTAATAGGGATTGACATCCCTGTTTTTTAGAACATTCAAATGGAAAAAAACATGGATACTGACACGGGTATGATTTTGCTGGATTTCAAGTAGATTCTCACATGAAGTTTGGTTCTGAAGTCAAACTAGTGAAAATGGAGGTATTGGGAATTTGGGATTGTTTAAATGTAAACAAATGTGAAGCTTCACAGTAGTCTTCAACTAAAATCTTGTTTGTATGTTTTAAATTGGTTGAGGCTATTGTGCAACTGCTTTCTTTTATATAATTTCTATGCTTTTCCCATATGGAGATGTTTTACTGTAAATGTGCTTTTGTGTTGGTGGAAATCACACTCTTACCTGGCGTCTTTTGTAGAAGTTATGGCCGTGTCAAGATAGGGAGATGGCAGGAGGACAAGATGGGTGTGTAGTAGTATGGTTGTTGTGTGCACATTTGTTCTACATCGTTTTTCTATTTCCAACCTACTGCAACAATTTTTTACGAATTTGAAATGACCTGAAGGTACTACGAGTATTGGATGACTGTCATTTAAGATGGCTGGGCCATTTAGTACAAGTGTACAACCTATAACATCGGTTGAGGGAGTGAGAAAGGAAATGATTGGCTTGCATTTTGATCAAGGAATGCGGAATTGAATAGAGTCAATGGAAAGAACAGATTGATTACCCTACCTCAATAATCTCGGACAAAAACTTGTGTCCTAACTTTAGTTTACAACAACAATAACATTACCCATGTAATCACAATCAGTGGGGGTATCGGCGGGGGAGGACTGAATACAGCTTTGACAATATATACACAAAATTGAGTTTCTATGTTTCATTTAGTGATTGTGGATTAAAGGAAAGAACTCCACTTTGGATGTTTGATCAATAAAATGGTAGTTTTGGAATTGAGATAACAAACCATTAAGAAAGTGAATCTTCTGTATTGTCACTAGAGCTTTGGTGTACATTTTATGCAGCATTTCCTATTAGTTTATTCTTTTTGGTAAGAACTTGTCTAATATGGTTTCATAATCTCTGTGTGGCCTTTGTTTCAAGTGTTTCTTGTTCCATGGATCTCCCTTTTTGTTTGTTTGTCCATTCATCATCCCTATGCATACCGAAGTGTTTTTTGACATTTATTGCCGCACAATGGATATTTTGTGGTACGCACGCCTGAACAATCATACCTAGTAGTGCTAACTCATCTTAGTTACTCCTGGTGGTTGTCATCCATAATGAAATCTTGCGGAATTAGTGACTAGACTACACAGTTTAGTTTGAGCCCCTACCACGCACCCTCCGTTATTGTCCTATTCACAAACCTTGGGTATGCTCACTGTTCAGCCAAGCATGCCACCTCATCACGACCGTTCAGTTTACCTTGGCTTATCTAGACAGCCTTCATCGAGCAATGTCTCAAACTTGATTATACTAATGTTTGCAGATGCACCAAGTTTGTACCTTTTCTCGCATGTCCTAGTAACTCCTTGATCATTTGATTTTTGCTGTTCTCTTCTTTTCTTTCTTGTCTCCCTGCTACTTTCTGAGCTGGATCATTCTTCCTATCCCAATATTAGAGCTGACTTGACTCCACTCCTTCCCTTAAGAATTGAGTATGAATAGCATTTCCTGCTTTTGTTTGAGCAGATATCAGCAGAGCACTATGCGTTACATCTATTCCTGGTTAAACACTATCAAATTTTGAACAGTCGGTGGTGTATGTCATTTGTAACTCATGTATGCTATGCTGTGTTCCCACGAATTGTTTTTCTAATGTTTGTGCTTTACACTTGAAGTCTGCTTTTTGAGCAAATTAATTTTTAAAACATGTCTCCTCCACTTGGAATTTACCATTCTATTGCTGAAATTTATGCAGTGGTGGGATGAATGGATACGTTTATATCTCGGATGAACCAGTGTGCCCATTGGAGATCGATCCACCAAGTGATGACATGGCGATGATTGCGAAGAACGAAGTTGTGTATGTTCCTGTGGATAGTTATATTTGTGTTACACAGATTCAACCTAGTGGTAGGTTCGCTGGTTCCTCCTCAAGTATTAACTTTCCCTTGCTTTGTCTTTTGCAGATCCGTCTTCTATAAATATCCCTCTTTTCACCCTCACATTCCAAAACCACCAGAAGGAGTAAATATTCCTGCGAAGGTATAGAAATAATACATCTCGTGACTTTGAAAATCAATGGTTTAAGGAAATCAAAAGCCTAATTTTTTGTCCTAATCCTGGATCAAGCAAAATCAATTCGAATCATGGTGAAATCAGGTCTTGTACCTCTACTTAATTTGCTGATTAAAAATAGGGTAAAGTCCACTTTATCCCATTGTGGTTTGGGGTTAGTGCAGATGACCCTCCTATTATTTGTTGGTCATCACATAACCCGTCATGCTTTGTCGTGTCCCGCTCCGCTTATAACATAATATAATGCTTAGCGGACACGGTGACACGAAATAAAAGAAAATCCCATTAAACTTAAATGCATAATAGAAATACTAACACACAAACATAAGTAAAAACAATGACAAAAAGGTCATCTCTAACTCATAAGGACCACGGATATATACAAATATGTCCAACACTAATAACAAGTCTCAAACAGGAGACAACAAAAAGTACAAGTCACTAAGCTGTAACAACTGACATATATAGACTGACACTCGCTAGAAAAGCTGAAAATACAAACAAGTACAAGAGCCCAACAAAAGTACTACTAAACACCTCTAAGCTCCAATTCCAGCACTGTAGTGGATCACTCCAAAAGCTATCAGGTACCTGGACCTCTCAATGCAAAACATCAGAAAAATCCATGAGATACGTAAGCTATAAATAATTTTGCAGCAGAAAAGTAAAGCAGAAACAAATATGAACATAAACAATAAATCTCTACTACTAACAGTGTCCAGCAAGTAATAAGATGCAACAACAATATATGAGTTCAAATCACAAAAAATCTAACACGCTATAAAGAAGCAAGTAGTCAACTAATCACGTGTTTAGAACACTAGCAACTAACAGAACAGATTCACTGTGAAGACACACCTCTAAGGCATTAGCCATCTTACTACAAGTTTTTAACTCATATTTTGGGTTCCACTTCTCTAGAAAGCATATCACCGAGGTTATTCATTCATCGGGACCGCCGAACACACTTCCCTTGCAAGGACGTCACTTGCGTACACCGACATAATATCTTTGTCCAAACACACCCGTAAAAGCCATTTATTCAGCTTCGGGCCCTAATTAGACCTTGTATATTAAGACATTCACATGTGATACTAACTATCACAACACTAGAGACTTATTTTCTCTTCCACGCTTGAATACAAGTAATCAACTATGACAAGAGATATAAATGTTCACGTTCTTATACTAAAGAACAAATACAAAAGTTCACGTTCAAGGGATCTAACACTAAGTGTCCACGTTCAACAGAATCAATATAAGTGTCACGTTCGCATCCTAGCATACAACTAGTCCATCATATTATTCTAATAAGGATAAATAGAAAATCAAATAAGCAAACACACTACAAAATTAAATGTAGCCAACGCACTCACCGAATTCCTTTAAATAGGTTTCTTTTGATCCGCCTTGGATGGATAAAGATATTTAGATTCTCCTTTTTGATATAGGAATAGATTCCCCCAAGACCCTTGATGGATTTCCCTTGTTCTCCCTCTCTCCTCTTGCTAGTTCTAGCTCCAAATGAAAACTTACAAGAGCTTTACAAAGTTGGGTCAGATTTTCACTACTCTAGCTAAGATACAAACATGCCTCTTAAGAAATTGATCCAATGTAGCCATTACATAAAACGTAGTCTACTCCTTTAGGAATTAATTCTATGTTTTACACTCACACCACTACTTTTATTCCCAAATGCATTTTAATTTCACTTTAAGCATTTTATTTAACTCCACAAAATTTATTTTTAATAAAATTTTAACCGACTTTTATTATTTTTTGGGCACGGTATCCGCACCGTGAGTTATTTTGTCCAAGTTAATGGTTGGTGTGAACCATGCCCTTGTTATGCAAAGATTACTTATTTTTAATATTTTCTTCTAAAATACATGTCCAAAATGCCCCCAACTCCACTCTTCTTCCTCTCATATTTCCTAATTCCTGACCCTCTTCCCTCCCACACATTCCTGCCTCCATTCAAAACGGGATGTCCCAGCCCACGGCAATTCAAAATTGGACCATATTGGAAGATTTGGGACTGGACAAACACACCCGTCCTGCCCCCTTTTCTTCCTGCATTATCCAGACGCGATTGAATTCGGCACTAGCAGAGTTTCACCTCGAAACCTCAATAAATCGACATCCACTTTGCCCACAAAATGCATGAAAATTAAAGCAGGGATGATTCACCCGTAAATATCCATACAAAATGTGGAAATTTACTTCAAAAGCAGCCAATAATCTGCCAAAAAAACCAAAAAAACAGAGACAATTATTCAATGTGACACCCTAGTCTAAGGTGTCAACTGGAGTCCCAGAGGGAAGATGCAGGTCAGTGGACAAGTCCCACATTGCTTGGTGGATGTAAGTTGTGTGTGTTATAAATAATAGATAATACCTACCTTGCACAAGGCCTTTCAAAGCCATGCGGACGTCAAAGTCCATCGGAACTTCCCAGTTAAGCGTGCTCGTCCTGGATTAGTCCAAGGATGGATGACCCCCTGGGAAGTCTACTGGGACTTGGTGGACAAATCGGATAATATTGTGCAGAGATGAGACGTGTTGTTACATATGGTATTAGAGCCTGCACCAACCGGAAATGTGGGACCAAAGGAGAACCTTGACCCCACACGAGGACATGTGGTCCAAGTGGGGGAGATTGTGACACCCCAGTCTAAGGTGTCAGCTGGAGTCCCAGAGGAGAGATTTGGGTCAGTGGATAAGTCTCACATCGTTTGGCGGATGTAAGTTGTGTATGCTATGAATAATAAATTATGAACATATCTTGCACAAGGCGTTTCAAAATCGTGCGGGCGTCAAAGCCCATCGGAACTTTCCAATTAAGCGTGCTCGTTTTAGATTAGTTCAAGGATGGGTGACCCCCCTGGAAAGCCCCCTGGGACTTGGCGGTCAAAGCGGATAATATTATGCAGGGATGGGTCGGGTTGTTACATTCAACTCACCAAAACCTCATTTATTTCAACTCACATTCCACCCATGCACTTTCATCTCCAAACCAAACTAAAATGAGCCTTCAATCAGTTACATGAATCTTTTTTTTTTCAATGCACTCTCTAGAGTGCATCATGTTTCGTTATATCTAGTAAACTTAGATCTTTACAAATTACCGCTTCTAAGTTAATCTAGGTCTAATACTACTCTCGTGCTACCATCTATAATAATCTTATCACTCCTAACTACCACATCAACGGGCATACGATATACATGTCCAAAGAACCTTAATTTGTTCTCTTATTTTTGTTTTTGGTTGCGCTACCACTACCATATTGCAAAGGTTTTCGTTTTGATTCTATCTCACAAAATTTTACCGCATATCTATGTCAACATTTTCATTTCAATTAGTCACCTGTCTGTGGTTACTTTTCAAATTCAAAATGTACAGTAACCTGCATGTGGTTACTTTTCAAATTTAAAATTCACAGTAACCCGCCTGTGGTTACTTTTCAAATTCACAATTCACAGTAACTTGCTTGTGATTACTTTTCAAATTCAAAATTCACAGTACACATATTGTTTATTAGTCGCCCCACACTCGGTACCGTATAACATGATTGACTTTATGACAGTACAGTAGAACTTGCTCTTCAACTTTACAAGTATCATACGATCACACAACACTTCCACAACACTTCTTCACTTGATTCATCCAATTTGAATTATGTGTAACATCTTTTGCAATCTCTCTATTCTGGCTCACTTAGTAATTCTTGATTTTGGAGGGCCTTTATGTCAAAATTAGTACTTTGACTATCACTATACTTACAAACCCCCATTTATTCCAACTCACCTTCCACCCACACACTTTCATCCCCACTGAATCATATTCCTGTGGCCAATTCAATGATCCACTGAAACCCCATTTCTCCTCCAATAACCTTCCAATAGCTTCACTGCAAAACCCATTAAAGTTTCACCCAAATTGCGAGATGGTTGAGCCTAATAAACCAATCAAAACATAAGATTCTATGTGAAAATTAGGAAGGAGAGCAGAGAGGACCTATTTCTGCAGATACTTGAAATGGGCTCTCTGGTTCTCCATATTCTGCTATTTCCTCTCCTTTTACCTCATTTACCACCACAAATTCCCGACCTCTCGCTCTAACACCTCTATTTCTCGCTCTAAAACCATCTTGAACGATTTGAAGGCTATTGTCACGATTTGCTCTTGATATAATATCAGTTGGTTACCGAACAAATCCTGTAGGAATCACATATTTTCTTGGGAGGTGGCAATACTCAAAGCCCTGATGGATAGCGATGCGTGGACAATGGACCTGTGGAGAGTGGAGATGAAATCACAATGGATGTATACACAGACTGTTTGTGATCTCCATAGATATTGATGGGGTATTTAAGACTCTTTACAATTTCCGTTAACGGAGTGATAAGTGCTGATGAGTCCATTAAGTATGTGAGGGTTATGTAGTGAAGTGTAAATGTTAGGGAGATCATCCGCACAATCTCCAAATCACAGGGGGTAAAGGGGACTTTACCCTTAAAAATAACTGCGATTATTTATTTTATTAGTTGTACATGGCTTGTGTTCCATCATCATGTACTCTATACATTTTTTTCACCGATCAAAAATTGTATACAAGGGTTAAATATTTACTGTCTACATTGACGAGTTGCATTGAGCCTAATATCTATCATTCTGATTTGTTGGCATGGATCATGTACTTTTCTTTTGCCAGTCTGTCAGAAAGCAGGATGTTCTGCCTCCACCGGTTCTATGGCATGATAGACTGAGCTTACGTGGACGTATATATTCTGAAAAGTGAGTTCTTCCAGCTTTCACTCATTTGTCTTTTTCAGTAATCGTGTGTTGGGTTGATGAGCCTGCCAAAAGAGAGCTGCAACCAAAACCTCTTTCATTTGTTGAAAGCCTGGAGCCAAATTAGATTTTTTACCTGAGGCAGCTAGATAGGATTTTTTTTTAAAATATAAGAGGTAGGTAGGTTAAATCATTGATTTTCAGTCCAATGGAAGTCTATCTTTCGAATGTAGGTCTTCACCTCATGAATTCTGTGAGTGAGTCATCTTTGCACGGGCCTAGCCTTCATATTGTTTGCAATAAGTTGCTGCCATTAAGCTTTGACTACTTGTCCATTGCACAAAACAGTGATCCCATGTCTCGAACGGCATCATTAAATGAACTTTCTTTTACCTCAGCTGGAATTGTGCAGATATTTAGGACAAACTTACTGTTTAATGTTTTTGTGTATCATTTGAAAGCCACCACACGATAAGAGCGAGTCTGCATGGAATTTGGTACGTATAATATTCCTATTTCTTAGTATATTTCTATGGGGAATGGTGCTTACAAGGCGTCTTAGGCCATTTCAAACATCATGCAGTGGATTCAAATGACACAATGCGCTACTCTGATCCCATATACCATTTAGTTGTTGATTGTCCAGCACAGCGGTTGTATATATTTAGCACAGTGAATCTAACATAGTCCGAGATTGATCCAAGTCCAGATAGGATATCTCACAGTGTAGGAGAAACATGACCTCATATCCAAGTGAAGTCAGGCAGTAGTTTGTCACCTGGATCTGTTTATTTTTCTTGGTCTCTATTAATTAGACGCCATTCTTTGCTCATTTCTTATTTTTGTTCTCTACTACTTTTCAGGCCCATTCCCAACTCCATCTCCGGTAATCGTCTTGAAAAGTTGGCTCATCAGCTTGTTTGCAATTATTATCTTGCAAAGCAACCAGAAAGCCAAGAAAGGACGCACCCAATGCATGAAGATTCTACATATGCAGTATCTGGAGAAGGGTTGATGTATGCACCCATGCAAGCAGTGAGGTTGTCTCCGAGAATTGAATCCGTGACTTACAGGCCACGATGGGGCAGCGAAGGATGCACAGAAATTGGCAGCCACATAAATGTGGATGACCTGGCATGCCAACCAAACGTGAAAGTAACAGTTAATAGGACCTTAATAGACGCAGGCAGTGGAAAGTTCATTGTCCTCGAACGGAGAAAAAAGAAAAAGAAACAAGGCAGTGGCTCAAAAAGATCTGTAAGTATAGGTGTGGACGATCTAGCTTTCCAGTCAAACTTGGAAGCAGCAGTTAGTGGGAAGGAAGTTGACGCAGGCAGCCATATTGTTGATCCGGAAAAAAAGAAACGGAAAAGAGGTAATGGCTCACAGAAAAATAGGAATAAAAGGAGAAAAAGTAACACGGCGATGTGACTGCAGACACTCGCCAATGAAAGAGTTCATATGGATAAAATTATCATCCTTCAATGCCCTCAGTTTATGCCGGGAGTCCTTAGTTGTGGCTGTCGCTAGAGTTGAGTCCTAAAGCTATGATTCTGTCTACTAGTATACTGCTCTCCACACTAGCTTTTAGTAACTTGCAGTTATTTGATGATTACCATTACAAACATAGGAAGGATGAAGCGAAGCAAAGGCTATTGTTGCTTCCCTGATAGGTCAAGCAAAAAGAATCAAAGAAATTTTAAGTTATGGTTGCAGCATCTGCTAAGCTAAGAGGTTCTAGTTGGGGCACCTAGAGCCGAAGCGTTGGGACCACGGTGTTGTATTATGCAGTCGTGACTTGTAGAGGGTTTTGTTCTCCCTCATTTTTCTATTTTTATTTTTTAATTGTTTGTAAGCTGCAGTTTTGAGATTATGAATGAATGATTTATTTGTAAAATCTACTTTATTGGACTATTCAAGAATTCTTCTAATTGGCCTATTTCATTGTACTTTTGAACAGTTGATACCCAATAGGTTGTTATGAATAAAAACGTAGTAGGACTTAAATCAGTTAGGAGTACTTAGAAGTAGTTAATCAAGTGGTTAGTAGGAGCTGAATTAGTTAGGAAGGAGCTGAATTAGTTGTAGAAAACTGACTGACTTGTATAAAAAGGGAGTATTGTACCAGATGAGGTAGCTTTTGATCATGGATAATGAGAACTCGATTTCCCTTCTGATCTATCTCCTTCTCTTTTTTTTTCTAACTATCATTCTGCGAAAATTCCTCTTTTTCTTATTTTCTTAATCTTCTGGAAGAGAAGACTTTTTCTTCCGGTACATAACATTGGTATCAAAGCAGTCATCTTGATCTGCGACAACTACAATGGCGGATGGAACAAGAAGCAATGATCTCAAGAAAATAGAAGATACGATTCGAGGTCTGAAGGAGGAAGGGCAAGAACGTATCGTTAAAGAAAATGAAGATATCAGAAATTCTTTGAAGGATTTGGGGGATATCAAACAGATGCTTACTGTTGTCACGATGAAATATGAGCAGATGACAACTCATGTGTATGGAAAACGTCAACAAGAACCGTCAACAAGAACCAATTACAGTGGAAGAGGAAAATCAAATGTTAGGTGTTGGACCAGGTACATTTCAACACAGAAATGAGGGATCGGGTCTGTCTCAATATAGACATGAAGGTATCTTATCATCACCATTTTCTGGAATGGGAACTAGATACGCCAAAATAGAATTTCCGAGATTTTTTGGCGAAGATCCTACAGGCTGGATATATAAATGCGAGAGGTTCTTCAAATACAACGCCATTGAGAATGCGAACAAGGTTCAGTTGGCTACCTTACATTTGGAACACAAGGCATTACAATGGTATCAATGGTTTGAAAAGACCTATTGTGTTATCAACTGGGTAACATTCAAGCAAGGGTTTATGGCAAGATTTGGGCCAAATGTGTATGAAGATGCTGTTGGAGAATTAATCAAGCTAAGACAAACGAATACTGTTAGAAATTACCAAGATCAATTCGAAATCTTGGCCAACAGAACTCAGGGTCTACCAGAGAGTTTCTTTACCAGCTGCTTTATTAGTGGTTTAAAGGAAGAAATCAAGGCTCAAATACTGATGTTCAGACCTACAACCACTTCTCAAGCCATTAGTTTGGCTAAACTTCAGGAATACAATATTGAGGCAATGAGCAAAAGGGATAAACAAGAAACCAGAGGGGTACAATTCAATTCTTACAGCCAACCTAGATTTGGGTCACATTCGTCAAATCTGATCAAGAAGGAGTTTCCCAAGGATTTGGAAGAAAAGAGAGCCCAAAACTTGTGTTTCAGATGTAATGAAAATTACACCAAGGGGCATCAATGTAGAAAGAAGCAATTGTTTGCCTTAGATGGAGAACAAGAAGAGGAGGGGCAAGAGCAGTTACAAGAAGATGAAGAAGAAGTCCAAGTGCAAGAAGGAGAGTTACAAATATCCATCAATGCGCTAATTGGATCCCTTTCCTATAGAACTATGAGGATTCGAGGCAATGTTAAGAAGAAGGAAATCATTATCTTGATAGATTCAGGAAGTACTCATAACTTCCTTAATCAAGAAGTGGTTAAAAGGGCAAGGATAAGATCTACGGAGACAAATGCTTTGACTGTATCAGTAGCAGATGTAACTAAAATAATCAGTACAACTGCTTGTAAGGACTTTGAATGGGAGATGCAAGGATTTAAATTCCAAACAGAAATGAGAGTTCTACAAATCAAAGGCTTTGATATGGTTTTGGGTATCCAGTGGTTATCCACTTTAGGGCCAATTAAATGGGATTTCAAGAACCTTAGCATGGATTTTACTCTGAATGGGGAAAGACATGTCTTATGGGGGGAAAACCAAAAGGAAATCAAGTTGATGGAAGCTGATCAAATGCAGAAACTGTTACAAAAGCAATCACAAGGAATGATACCACAGATTTTTGTCATGCAAGAGGAAATTCCAGTGGCACAATTCAATTCGGAAGTGGAAACATTACTGACAGAGTATGAGACAATCTTTCAGGAGCCTAAAGAGCTACCACCTTCAAGAACTCAAGACCATCACATCCCCTTAACCAACAAATGTTAAACCATACATGTATGCTTATTTTCAAAAAAATGAGATAGAAAGGCAAGTAAGGGAATTGTTTAAAGCAGGGGTGATACAATCCAGTGTTAGTCCCTATTCTTCACCTGTATTGTTGGTTAAAAAAAGGATGGGACATGGAGGATGTGTGTAGACTATCGAGCATTAAATAAAGTCACTGTTAAGGATAAATTTCCCATCCCAACTATTGATGAACTGCTGGATGAGTTATGCGAGGCTGCTTATTTTTTCAAGTTAGACCTTAGATCTGGATACCATCAGATTAGAGTCTATCTAGCTGATATTCAAAAAACTGCATTCAGAACTCATGAAGGGCATTATGAATTTCTTGTAATGCCGTTTGGATTGACAAATGCTCCTTCAACTTTTCAAAGCTTAATGAATGAAGTGTTCAAGGAACATCTTAGGGATTTTATTCTGGTCTTTTTTGATGACATGCTAGCCTATAGCAAAACATGGAAGGATCACTTAAGACATTTGAAACTGACTCTACAAATCCTACATCAACACTCTCTATTTGCCAAAAGATCTAAATATGTCTTTGCTCAACAAGAAGTGGAATATTTGGGACATCTGGTGTCTAGTAAGGGAGTCTCAGCCGAATTAACCAAGATCTCAGCAGTGATGAATTGGTCAATTCCTTCTACAATCAAACAGCTAAGAGGGTTCCTAGGCCTTACGGGGTATTACAGGAGGTTTGTAAAGAACTATGGAAAAATATCAGCCCCACTTACCCAACTGCTTAAGAAGGATTCCTTCTTCTGGAACCAAGAGGCTACTACAGCTTTCCAAGATCTCAAAACTGCCATGACTACACTTCCAGTGTTAGCCCTCCCGAATTATTCTAAGCTGTTCATTGTGGAAACTGATGCATCAGGAAGGGGACTAGGAGCTGTACTCATGCAAGAAGGGCATCCAATTGCCTTTTGGATTAAAGGATTGTCAGAAAGAAATCAGGCTTTATCTACATATGAAAAGGAACTGATGGCAGTGGTCTTGGCAGTCCTTAAATAGCGACATTACTTGTTGGGGATACATTTTTTGATAAGAACAGATCATCAAAGCCTAAAGTACCTCTTAGAACAAAGAGTTGCTATCCCATTTCAACAAAAATGGATTACGAAGTTGATTGGATATGATTATGAGATTGTCTATAGAACAGGAAAGGGGAATAGAGCTGCTGATGCTCTTTCTAGGAAGGAAAATATGGATCTGGAAGCAGCCACTGTACATGCACTCATACCAGCAAATGCTACATGGGTGATTGAAGTAAAACAAAGTTGGCAATCTGATCCAACATTGCAGCAACTGATTGCAGACTGTATTCAGAAGGGAAATCCTTAAAATGGTTATACTTGGGAGCATGAGATCCTAAGTCACAAGGGATGTCTGGTAGTAGGCAGCTCTCCACAACTAAGACAAAAGATCATTTCAGCTTACCATGATTCCACAAGTGGGGGACATTCTGGTATTGATAAAACTACGAGAAGAATCCAAAGGACCTTCTTTTGGAAGGGGATAAAAAGGGATGTACAATATTATATTTCAGAATGTGATGTGCGTCAAAGGTTCAAAGTGGAGAATGTACACCCTCCTGTGTTACTACAACCCCTACCAATACCAATTAGAATTTGAACAGACATATCTATGGATTTCATAGAACTTCCAAAATCTAATGAAAAAACAACTATATTTGTGGTGGTGGATAGGCTGTCAAAATATGCTCATATTATGACACTATCACATCCATATACAGCTATAGAAGTAGCTCAGTTATTCTTGGACAACATCTATAAGTTACATGGTTTACCCGCTTCTATTGTTTCAGATAGGGATGTGATATTCACTAGTCTGTTCTGGCAGGAGTTGTTCAAGCTACTGGGAACTGAATTGTGCCTAAGTACTGCGTATCATCCACAGTCGGATGGTCAGACAGAGATAGTAAACAAATGCCTGGAAAATTATCTTAGATGTATGTGTGGGGATCATCCTAAATCTTGGGCTAACTGGTTGTCCTTAGCTGAGTGGTGGTATAATTATTCATACCACTCGGCAATTAAGACCACACCCTTTTATGCCGTTTATGGGCAAGTCCCTCCAGACCATAATTTCATGAATCTGGGGTCATCCACAGTGGCTTCGGTTGATAATTGGGCAAGGGAAAGGACATCAATTATACGTATGCTCCGAGAGAATCTACAACAAGCGCAAGGCAGAATGAAATTTTAAGCAGATAGACAGAGATCTGAGAGAGAATTTGCAGAAGGAGATTGGGTATATTTGAGGTTACAGCCTTATAGGCAATCCTCTTTGGCTCTACATCGAAACATGAAGCTCTCGCCACGACTTTATGGACTTTTTCAGATATTAAACTGTATTGGCAAGGTTGCTTACGGGTTGCAATTACCACCAATAGCTCAATTACATCCTATCTTCCATGTATCCTTACTTAAGAAGAAGTTGGGTCAGAATATTCTCGCAAGTCCAACACTGCCACCAGTTAATGGCAATGGATCCTTGCATATGGAACCTGTTGCTGTGCTTGATAGGCGTATGGTGAAACAAAACAATAAAACTGTGGTTCAATGGCTAATCCAATGGTCTAGAACCTTTCCAGAAGATGCTACTTGGGTCAACTGTGAGGAGATCAGCTCAAAATTCCCTGAATTTCAGCCTTGAGGACAAGTCTGTTCTTAAGGGAAGGGCAATGTTATGAATAAAAGCGTAGTAGGAGTTAAATCAGTTGAGAGTACTTAGAAGTAGTTAATCAAGGGGTTACAAGTGGTTAGTAGGAGCTGAATTAGTTAGGAAGGAGCTGAGTTAGTTGTAGAAAACTAACTGAC
>NMUG010002868.1:0-15436 GCA_002855965.1 Monotropa hypopitys
TTGGAAAAATCATATATTGAGAAATATGTATAATGAGGAAAAAGGTTTTAGAAAGCATTGAAAAGTCACTTACTTACACTTTTGAGAAATGATTTATTTTGTAAAGATTTTGTGGAAAAAGGAACTTTATTCTTGGAAAGAGATTACTTGTAAAGAAAAGGAAAAAGTGTTGGAAATAAAAGGTTTTGTCACATGTTTACTTCCTATTTATGCTGTTCTTTTATATATTCACCACGCCGTCGTGCTGACGTATTTTTACACGCTTTTAGGTGACCGCAGTTAGAGTACCACCTTTCAGGCTACATGAGTTTGTTGTCAGAGGTTCCTATTTCAGTTTCTGTTAGTAGATGTTGTCCTTTTCATATTTCAGTAGTTTGTAGTAGGCTTCCGTGTTGTTGTACTGTTCTTTTTGTTATTTCGGACCGAGTCTTGTTTTTACCCAGTTTGTTGAGCCCAATAGACTATCCTTTGTACTCATTTATGGTATCAGCAGTTCAGTTTTTGTTTAGCAGTTCTTTATTTATAGTTGTGTTTAGTTGTAATCTGTTCTAATGACACTGCCACATCGCCAATCCGGGAATTACCTTGTTAATTTTCGGGTTGGGTCGTGACAGATATGCCAAGGACACGCTGACACGCCGACACGCGATGGACATGCCGATACGCTGACACACGATGGACACATCCATACGCCGATACGTCTTCAAAGCCGTCTACATAAATGTTTGGGAAATTTTAACTAACGAGGATACATCATCGTACCAACACCCACGAGCTAACCGAAAATAAATACAACATATGAACATGCTTCAAAATCTGCGAGCCAAAGAACACATAACATCAAATGCACACATCCTAGAGTGGTAACCGTATGACCTTGGTGATTTACTTTGAGATGTCCCAACTGGTAGCTCTTCTCAAACCAATTCACACACGTCAAATGTATATCACACAACCAAGAAATACTCACACACACACACACACCAAAGAATTTACATCATGACAATAGGGAATAATCAATCCTCCTAGACTAGAAGGGTTCTAAGAAACATATTCAACACCAAATGATGACAAAATTCACAAGAGATCTAACACATCATGTCGTTAAGGCCAATTTCTACATCTCCAAGTGATAAGGTAAGAAACGAACACAATATGAATGCAACTAATAGAACGAGATAAGGAAACACCTACGATAAAACCAGCACCAATCTGCAACTCAAAGCCACGGAAAAGGAAAAAAACAACTTGCGTTTATAATCAAGGTTCCATCTCCCGACCAATGGGGCAAGGAACAATCACAAAGAATCCCGAATAACTCCAATGATTTCTACCTCATTACAAATCCACAAACTCGACTCCATTGACACCGAGGAATCGAATACCAAACAAGAATGACATAAAGTACACCACGAATCCAAGGAATGAGGACCAAAGGGAGGCACAACTACAACAAGGCAACCGAATTGCCATACAAGAACGACGCTCAACTTCCAATGAACCGAAGGAACACAACACCGATGGAAGAAGACAAAACAAACATGATACCTTCAAGTCACCATGCCATGGTGCAAAAGTGCGCTACATGCACATGAATACGACAACAACCTACTCAAGGACCACGAGAAACCCATAGAGACTAAGTATCTCCCCATGGTTCCAAGGTAATCTGACCTAAAGCTCTGATATCAAGTTGTCATGCCCTGGATTTTCAAACCATTTTTTTTGAAATCATTAAAATGGGTAATTAAATAAATTGGAGAGGGCCACTTGCTACACATAAGCTAAACAATAAAGATAACCAAACAGGATACAATATGATACAAGATACAAAGTGGAAGAAAAGCGATAAACCATAAGGTTACAACAAAAGTACAAGGCTATCTACAACTGATACAACTGAAAATGAAGTACAAAGATACATAAGGTACAACAAAAGTAAAATGAACAGGAGTGGAAAAGCTCCCAAAAAAATCCAACAGCTGACTCGAACTCTAATAAACAAAGCCTCATCTCCCTGCAACACTGGGGAAAAAGAGAAGAGGGTCTGAGCATTTCATATGCTCAGTGAGAAAAACCACTACTACTACCATGCATGCATATGGAGAGTGTGTGCACAAGTGTCCACAATCAAGCATGCAAAGACAAGGAAGAACTCATGTATATAAAGTGACTGAAACTCCTCAAGGGACACTAAACTCGACTATACAACCGACAATGGGTAATGACTCACGTTCTCAATATCACATGAACATATTACTAAAGTCTCTAAGACTCAACTAAAATGGACCACCATCAAAGCATGATGCTTACTTTAATTACTAGGGTAAGACCACCCTAAACCTCTATAAAAAGGAACCAAGAACTATCTCACTAGAACTCAACTACCTCGCATAACCCGAATCCTTCTTCTATTGGGACAAGGCCATCACAAGTAACTATTAGAAAGGACCACAGACTACTTTATCAAGACACTAATCACTAGCGTACCACACGAACCTTTCTAACCTTAGACGTTGTTATGGATTTGGTTCAAGTACCACTTTGAGATATTTGGACGATTCAAGGTTATTTCCACATTATTGTTGCGCATTCCTTTCGTATCTTCTGGAGTATTTCCAAAATGTTGCAAGAGGCCTAACTCCAAGAACCCCATCCTAATTTCATTTCCGGTTCTTATTGCATTTCTCATACCATGGATACACCATAGAAGCATCTAGCCAAGTCCCTTCCAGGTTATCCCATTTTTTCATTTATCATATTCGAAGTTCGTATCATATTTGAGTTGATCCGGTATAGTGGCTTGTCAACATACTATCCTCTCCTTCCATGATTCCCCAACTCGTTGGGAAGGCAATGCTACCCCCATTGTGCTCAACATGGTGGCGCGACCATCCGGGGAAGTCCAACATTAGTCTATTCCCGTTGTGCACAATGTCGTGGATTGTGTGACCATCGAGGGAAGTCTGAACTCAGTCTATTCCCGCCAAATATTTCAGTGTTTCCCAACTCATTGGGAGGGCCACCGCTGCCCTATGATTCCACGTCATCAAGTGATTTCATTCTGGTCGATTCCATTATGTTTGTGAGTAATGAGTGAAAGATTCAAGATTTGGTGCGAGTAGCCCTCATAGGGCATGTCCTCCACATTTGATGTTCATTAGGTATGTTGAATCACTTCGTTAACTTCTTCCAATCTTAACTTCACCTTGACCGAACCAAGGGAGACAATCAACCGTTCTAACGTTCTCAACTATGACGGCACCAAGGGAGATCCCAAGTCGATGCTACCTTACTTATTACATATTTACCATTTGGGTTTCAACTAAGTCAATACACCAAGAATATAAGAAGGAACCCAAAACCATCCCAACACCATGGTTCCTACTCAAGGCACCTAGGTGAGTCACGTTTGCCTTTAATTTGATTCAATGACCACTATTGGAATTTCATCGAACACGTGGTGCCCAATGAGTTCCGAGGGTCCAACATTGTCCTTTAAGTCTTCTATCGCACAATCCCCCTCACTTACGAATTTTAGGACAACCTACCATCAAATTATTTCAAGGTTTGATTTAATTACCACTCAAGGATTCCAAGGCCATTTGATGACACTACGGACTTCCCTAGGATTCATATGATCACAAATTGACTTCACGACCAAATTGAGTATTTTATCCAACACTTGGTGCTCACAACGTTCTAGGGTTATACACCAACTCAAATGGCCCCAATACAACTCTAGGATCCCATCAATGTGGCCCATAACTTGGGCATTTCTCCAAACATCTAGTGGGCATAAATTTAACGATCATATATTTGAACTCCCTAGACATTCCCTACGCCACACAACCACCAATATCCTCCCACAATACAACCCTAGACATTTCACAGACCACCACATAAATCTAGCCACATGGGTACCAAAAAATGATGAGAATAAAGACATTCACACATACACACAAGGGAGGAGGAGAGATTTTACCCACCGGAATCCATGGATCTCGAAATCCCCAGGTGAGGGATTCTTCACACCACCACAAACCGGAACCGTAGATGTGTAGCTGTCACGCCCCGGATTTTCAAACCATTTTTTTAAAAAATACTTCAAATAAAAGTAGGGGGAAACATTACTTGTAGTATCTACACATTCCATTCTATTCTCATTACATTTCATGATACAGGTGATACAATATCAAAGAAAATTGGAAGACTACAAATGCCGTACCCGACTACAACAGTGTTGAATTACAAAGTGAAGTACTGAACAGAAAAGAAGAGTGAGGGTACATCCCACCCTCGGGAGCTAACAAAAGTGCCAAGAGAAACCTGCTGCAACGATCCCGAAAAACCCGGTAGCTGACTAAACTCCAAGCTCAATGATATCCACAAGTCCCTGCAACTATCTATGAGGGGCACAAAGGTCTGAGCAAACCACGAGCTCAGTAGATAAACTCCTGACCACTACCAAACATGCACGGGTGGTGCATGCCTAGGAGGGGCCAGCACAAGTAGTAAAGCTGTAAACAAGTGCAACAGTAGAGGTGCACAAGTAGTAAAACTGCAAGGAAGGAGAGCAGTAGCAGTAGACAACACAAGTAGTAAAGCAGTAGAGAGAGAGAGAAGGAGCAACTCAAGTAGTAAGGGTGACCTAGCTATAGGTCTATCTACTCACCTCTACAAGTACAAGGGAAGTAAGGGCATCCAGTCTAATGGATATTCCTACTCACTCTCAAGTCGTCACGACTAACCCTCTACTAAGGGGGGTAACCAAGGGAACTATCACAAATCAGCGTAACACGTGTATGGGTAACCGTAGAGCACACCACTCCCAAGCCTCGCCAACTATCCATGAAGTTAATTGATTAACTTACGTATTCTATCAACATTTGAGATGTTCACTTACTTACCTTATTTTGCACGATTCACGTTTTCTTTCTTTATTTCGCATAAGATAAAGTATCGCCGGAATCCTAGCCAAGGCATTCCATTTTATAAAGTATTACCGTAAAGTCATCACGTATCGTCGATTGTCACGTAGTGTTAAGTAGTCGTGTATCGCATCCGTCATTCCCAAAAACGTTGGGAGGGTTAACGTCAACCCCATTGTGCATAATGTCGTGGAGGGAGCGACCCTCCCGAGAACCCCATCATAAGTCCGTTCTCGTATAATTCCTAGCCGGAGGCTAGTATGCCAAGGGAGTACCAAGGCCTTTCTCGTGTCAATTTCCTAGCCACAGGCTAGTATGCCAAGGATATACCAAGGCCTTTCTCGTGTCAATTTCCTAGCCACATGCTAGTATGCCAAGGATATACCAAGGCCTTTCTCGTATCAATTTCCCAGACACAGGCTAGTATGCCAAGGATATACCAAGGCCTTTCTCGTATTAATTTTCGAATATCATCATCGTTATAAAGGCTATACCGTGGAATAGGGCAAACCCTCCTAACCCGGATGTATACTTTCTCTCCGGAGCCCTGGGCATGTGACCTTCCAGTCCCGTTAGTTTTTCAAAACAAAGCATGAAGGTTGGGGCAAAAACATCCCACACCCGAGATAGATCATCCGTACGCCAACAAGTCACATTTGGTTGTGTTCAATTTATTACTTACGTCTTTAGTTGATATCCACACCACGAATCCTAGACAAGGTTCGTTCATCATCCAATTCCCACGTTTTAGATCGATTCCATGGTTCACTTATGATTCATTCAAGATTGTCCACGAGTAGCCCCTGTTGGACACCTCCTCTTTATTTGCCATACATTGAGTATATTAACTGACTCCTTTGTTTTCATGTCACAAACTCAACCTTGACTATGTCAAGAAAGACCATTTATCAATCCATCTACCCGAGTTGCCCATCATGTTTATTGCCAACAATATAAGTCCAAGGATATATGTGGGTGCACGAGAAAATCCGTACCTCAAACGTTTGTAACACCTAGGGAGGCCCCATACATTCACACTAGTTCATTCGTAACTCAAACCAATCTTTCAATTTCGATTCCATGTTCAACACCAAATGTAGAGATTTTACATAAGTCTTGTATGTGTCAATTTCATAGGAGTTTACATTCATCCTTTAATTTTCTCTCAACCAATCGTATGCCCATATTTGCCTCATGGCTAGCCCACGACCATTTTCCCTCACAAGGATCATTTAAGGTTTACTTAGGACTTTTATCGAACATGTAGCGTCTATAAATTCATGGGTGACCGACCAATCTCATATCTACAATTCAACACTTGTGACACCAACCTAAGTTCGTATGATTCTACCGGAGGATTTCCATCCTAACTCCAATTATTATACGATCACAATTCTATGATAATCTTAGTATGAATATGGAAATCACACACACGCACATATTTGATAGAAATCAAGAGTGTACTCACCGGAGCAATCGCCGGAGCAGTCACCGGAAAGTGGCCGAAAAAATGTCGCCGCAAACCGAATCCGCCACCGCGTAGATCGCCTCATCCTCTTCAACGTTCCTCAAGACCGCATCTCCATAGCTCCTCGCCGGAAAGTCACCGGAATTCCAAAAATCATCGGGTGAAGAAATCATGTAGATCACCGCGTAGCTCGCGCCAAGGGGAACAATATTTCTCCTAACCATTTCTCGATCCAAGCTCCTTCATCAAGCTCCAAAATTCGGATTTTGGAGGAATGGGAAAAGTATGGGGCTTACCGGAGAGCTAGAGATGAGAGGAACAACGTTTCTTCTTCGGAGATCTCCATCCGAGCCTTGGAGGGAGGAGATATGGAAGAGAGAGGGGGGAGATCCATTAATGGAGGAAGAGAGAAATGAGAGAGCTTTAGGGTTGTAAATGAGGAAGAAGGAGAGCGTGGGACGTTTTTGGGGTTAAAAACCGAGTTTGGGCAAGATTACCAAAGTGCCCCTCATTAAAACAAGCCAAATCGCGCATTTTCTGCGACCTTCGTCTGGACGAAAGTCACGGTCGTCCGGACGAAACCACCATGGTCCGGACGAAACCTCCTGAACCAAAATTGACATTTTCGGGACCCGTTGTCTGGACGAACCTCAAGCGTGGTCCGGACGAAGCTAGTGGAAAAGTTCCGGAACGCGACGAAAAGACTCCGAACATTCTAGACACTGAAATGACATTTCAAGGCTATCCCTTAGTCTTCCTCGAGGTCACGAACGTATCAAACGATCAACAAACGACGAATGAACAAAAGACGATCAAGTTTCAATGATCCGGACAAGAATGGGATTTGCGTTGGGGAGGATCAACCTACAAGGACTCCTTCTCAAGGTCCACCCAACCTTTCTAAGATCTCGAATGCTCTAAAGTTCAACGAATTATATTTTATTCCCTCAAAATCGAATTTTAAAAGGAAATGGAAATTTATGTCGTTACATCTCAACCTCCTTAAAAGAATTTCGTCCCCAAAATTTACTAGTGATAGGAGTGCGTCGAAACACCAAAGAACAAAAGTTCATGTCCGTGCCATGAACCACACGACAAGATCGAAAGGGACACCGATATGGTCGTTGACTCAACAATGATGCAACCACGAAGGGAGTCATACTTCTCAAAAGAATTGACCAACAATTTGCAACGCAACAACAAGGGGGACAATATTTCCCAAGGAATTAGTCGACAATCAATCAAACAACTCAAAGTTCTCCAAGGAACTTCCAACAATTAATAGGGCAACGACAAGCAAACAATCGTCCCGAAGAGACAACCACCAATGCATGGTGCAACTATAGGTAGAACATTTCTCCTAAGAACTAGGAGCCAACAAATGGGTAGAAGTCAAGCCAAACCAAACCGCGTGTCGCACAAAGGGTCAAAGGGACAACTCCTGAGATGGTGCGGACACATTGGTACAATAATCAATCTCATCAAGGATACGATGGACAATAGATGCTCATAAATTTCAAACATAGGAAGCCGTCAGCCGAATACACTAACAAGTATAAAGGAGCAACGAGACAACACGCCTCGAGTTCTCCTTGAGAATGAACGATCAATTATGGGCATGTGCCAAATTTAGAATCCAATTGAGTGTCACACACAGGGCAAGGTGCAACTCCCAAGTTGGCACAACAATCGTGATCACCAACGATACAACAAGCGATAGCTGCTCCAAACGAACTCAGAAATAGAAGGCCATTGGCCGAAAGCAACAACACGTACAAGGAACAAGAACGAGAGGGGATATAATTGGCGGTATTCATTATTATTGTTGTTTCACCATCTTAATACGTGTATTTCACAAAATTTTCGTGCCACTGTTTCCCACGAACACCCCCATATATATATATATATAGGTGGAGATATATATCCCTACACACACACCCAATGTGACACCAAGTGACACAAGGATTTGAGTTAGAGAGGTGCCGGCCGAACACATACTCCACTCAACCTCCTTGGGTCATCCATAGTCGCACGATCAAAGGAATAACACACGCAGTCGATTCTACACAGAAGGTGCAAGAATAGACGACTCAACCACTCGCTCCCAATCTACAACGGTCTACCCAACGTCACGGCTTCCAAAATGATTTATGAGATCGATAGGAATTTCAAAAGCACATCCAACTGAATCAGTGGAGGCGAGATCAACGTTGTTCGTTATCAGCAACCGGAATAACATGAAGAACTTTGACACCCGGTCAGGAAGTCCACCAAGAGACCGCGAATCCAATAGAGGGTTTTCACCCAACACATTTCCCAAGAAGGAAAGCGATGTTTGCACGAAAGTCGCTGCACCGTCAAACAAACCGCTAAAATGAAGGAATGGATGCTAACAGGTGCATCACCAAGATTGGTTCCTCTCTCGAACCGAAGTCTAGAAACAAACAATTTCCAACTCGAATTTCTTTATTACCGCTGTGCAACTCTGATATCGACTGAAGACGGTATCACAATTGATCCACACTATGCCCTGAAGTCCACGCTCCACGGTTTACTGACGACAGAGTACTCGAAGGCGAGGTCGCATGAGTATAATACAGTCAACATGTAAGTCACTGAGAGACCATCATTCAACGGGGATTCCACGAATCAACCATGCACGAGACCAAAATATGAACACGTCAATCGGAAAAGTACAAAGATTACAATGAAAGAATGCCAGTATCGATCAAGTCAAGTGCCACACAGAAGAGAAAAGGGACAACTCTCGATCGGGCGTGGACACTAAAGTCACCGTCGAACCGGACACGACTGAACAGAACAAGATAGGATGATTTGCCGCGCAAGATGTTGCTAAAAGTGTTCATGAAGAACAAAATCGAACATAAACATGCTCCAACCGAATGGCATCTATTACCGCGCAAGGGAATAGTCGAATAGAAACATGACTGCACAAACACATGGCCAGATAAGAGCCAACTGAACGAGAACACAACCGCACTGGGGTATTTTCGAGCCAAAGCGTCGCCAATCGGAATAAGACATTGCAGAACGTAGGTGCAGGATTAGATTGTCCATTGCCGCGCTGGGCACAAACTTGCCGTACTATCGGCACCATGCCGCACAAGAATAGACCCGAAAAAACAAGGGATCATAATCATATGAGGTAGGGAATCAACAGGCCGACCTAGACAAGACCGCATTGATGGAGCGTTGCCACACAAGAACAAGTTGGGCACAGCCAGGGAGCGCTGTAACACGGGATCGAGACCCAACCAACAGGATACGAGGGAATCACATCCGAGATTTGCTGCAACTACACAGTGCATGCCATCGGGCAAAGAAAGCCGAGCGAAGAAATCTTTCCGAGAGGCTAGTTCATGACTAGCAACCAATTTAGGTCACTGCAAAGTTCAAACGGGCACACGAAGAACAAGCAGTTTCCAAGGAACGTCTGGTTGCCACGAAAACAACAACTCCAAACTTTAATTCACAGACGTCTGCATCGAATCTCGAACAATATTACCGACTACAAGCCATCATGAAACCACAAACAGGCGAAAAGGATGCACTACCATCGCACTTACACTAACGTGCTAACGAACGAAGGCGTTGGGACATCTCGCTTCACAAACAAACGCAGGCAACTCAACCTCCTTAAAAGAGGGAAACCAGGAAAATCACGACTACGCCTTAAAGATCTCATTAAAGCATGGAACAAGCACGAACTTCTACGAGCCAACAAACCAATCCTACCCCAAGTTCCCAGAATTTGCATCAGGAAACCACAAAGACCATGCCGCCTACTCTCAAGGGGCTCAACAAAGTACTAAGAATCGTCGACTAGTACCGGAACATCCCAAGATAATTCTACTACGCCATCATGGGATCGGAATTCTTACCTATACATCGACAAGGTAAGAGGAACCACTACGACCACCTCAAAATTCTTCCAAAGGGTTTCAACCTATTACAGGTACCGACTCGACTCTAGTAGTCCTAGAGGAGATCACAATAGCACAAGACCGTCAAAGAATGCATCGAATATGCCAAGGGTAGGGATACCGAGATATTCAACAACTACAAGGCAACTGAACTTGCCACAAAGATCAACACTCAACTTCCCAGAGATAGAGAAACTCGACATCAGTGGAAGGAGAGAGAACAAACAGAGTATCAACAAGAAGCGGAACCAAGAAGTAAGAGTGCATCACAAGCACACAATTACGATGAAAGAGCAATGTAATGACCAAGAAAACCCATGGAGACTAGGTGTCTCCCCACGGTTCCAAGGTATTCGAACCGAAAGCTCTGATACCAAGTTGTCACGTCCCGGATTTTCAAACCATTTTTTTAAAACACTTTAAATAAAAGCAGGGGAAAACATTACTTGTATTATCTACACATTCCATTCTATTCTCATTATATTTCATGATACAGGTGATACAATATCAAAGAAAAGCGGAAGACTACAAATGCCGTACCTGACTACAATAGTGTAGAACTACAAAGTGAAGTAGTGAACAGAAAAGAAGAGTGAGGGTACATCCCACCCTCGAGAGCTAACAAAAGTGCCAAGAGAAACCTGCTGCAACGATCCTGGAAAACCCGGTAGCTGACTAAACTCCAAGCACAATGATATCCACAAGTCCCTGCAACTACCTATGGGGGGGCACAAAGGTCTGAGCAAACCACGAGCTCAGTAGATAAACTCCTGACCACTACCAAACATGCACGGGTGGTGCATGCCTAGGAGGGGCCAGCACAAGTAGTAAAGCTGTAAACAAGCACAACAGTAGAGGTGCACAAGAGTAAAACTACAAGGAAGAAGAGCAGTAGCAGTAGACAACACAAGTAGTAAAGCAGTAGAGAGAGAAGGAACAACTCAAGTAGTAAGGGTGACCTAGCTATAGGTCTATCTACTCACCTCTACAAGTACAAGGGAAGTAAGGGCATCCAGCCTAATGGCTAATCCTACTCACTCTCAAGTCGTCACGACTAACCCTCTACTACGGGGGGTAACCAAGGGAACTATCACAAATCCACGTAACACGTGTATGGGTAACCGTAGAGCACACCACTCCCAAGCCTCGCCAACTATCCATGGAGTTAATTGATTAACTTACGTATTCTGTCAACATTTGAGATGTTCACTTACTTACCTTATTTTGCACGATTCACGTTTTCTTTCTTTATTTCACATAAGATAAAGTATCGCCGGAATCCTAGCCAAGGCATTCCATTTTATAAAGTATTACCGTAAAGTCATCACGTATCGTCGATTGTCACGTAGTGTTAAGTAGTCGCGTATCGCATCCGTCATTCCCAAAAACGTTGGGAGGGTTAACGTCACCCCCATTGTGCACAATGTCGTGGAGGGAGCGACCCTCCCGAGAACCCCATCATAAGTCCATTCTCGTATAATTCCTAGCCGGAGGCTAGTATGCCAAGGGAGTACCAAGGCCTTTCTCGTGTCAATTTCCTAGCCACAGGCTAGTATGCCAAGGATATACTTAGGACTTTCTCGTGTCAATTTCCTAGCCACATACTAGTATGCCAAGGATATACCAAGTCCTTTCTCATATCAATTTCCTAGCCACAAGCTAGTATGCCAAGGATATACCAAGGCCTTTCTCGTATTAATTTTCGAATATCATCATCGTTATAAAGGCTATACCGAGGGATAGGGCAAACCCTCCTAACCCGGATGGATACTATATCTCCGGAGCCCTGGGGCATGTGACCTCCCAATCCCGTTAGTTTTTCAAAACAAAGCATGAAGGTTGGGGCAAAAACATCCCACACCCGAGATAGATCATCCGTACGCCAACAAGTCACATTTGATTGTGTTCAATTTATTACTTACATCTTTAGTTGATATCCACACCACGAATCCTAGACAAGGTTCGTTCATCATCCAATTCCCACATTTTAGATCGATTCCATGGTTCACTTATGATTCGTTCAAGATTGTCCAAGAGTAGCCCCTATTGGACACCTCCTCTTTATTTGCCATACATTGAGTATATTAACCAACTCCTTTGTTTTCATGTCACAAGCTCAACCTTGACTATGTCAAGGGAGACCATTTATCAATCCATCTACCCGAGTTGCCCGTCATGTTTATTGCCAACATTATAAGTCCAAGGATATATGTGGGTACACGAGAAAATCCATACCTCTAACGTTTGTAACACCCAGGGAGGCCCCATACATTCACACTAGTTCATTCATAACTCAAACCAATCTTTCAATTTCGATTCCATGTTCAACACCCAATGTAGAGATTTTACATAAGTCTTATATGTGTCAATTTCATAGGAGTTTACATTCATCCTTTAATTTTCTTTCAACCAATCGTATGCCCATATTTGCCTCATGGCTAGCCCACGACCATTTTCCCTCACAAGGATCATTTAAGGTTTACTTAGGACTTTTATCGAACATGTAACGTCTATAAATTCATGGGTGACCGACCAATCTCATATCTACAATTCAACACTCGTGACACCAACCTAAGTTCGTATGATTCTACTGGAGGATTTCCATCCTAACTCCAATTATTATATGATCACAATTCTATGATAATCTTAGTATGAATATGGAAATCACACACACACGCACATATTTGATAGAAATCAAGAGTTTACCCACCGGAGCAATCGCCGGAGTAGTCACCAGAAAGTGGCCGGAAAAACGTCGCAGCAAACTGAATCCGCCACCGCATAGATCGCCTCATCCTCTTCAACGTTTCTCAAGACCGCATCTCCATAGCTCCTCGCCGGAAAGTCGCCGGAGTTCCAAAAATCACCGGGTGAAGAAACCATGTAGGTCACCACGTAGCTCTCGCCAAGGGGAACAATGTTTCTCCTGACCATTTCTCGATCCAAGCTCCTTCATCAAGCTCCAAAATTCAGATTTTGAAGGAATGGGAAAAGTATGGGGCTTACCGGAGAGCTAGAGATGAGAGGAACAACGTTTCTTCTTCGGAGATCTCCATCCGAGCCTTGGAGGGAGGAGATACGGAAGAGAGAGGGGGAGCTCCATTAATGGAGAAAGAGAGAGATGAGAGAGCTTTAGGGTTGTAAATGAGGAACAAGGAGAGTGTGGGACGTTTTTGGGGTTAAAAACCGAGTTTGGGCAAGATTACCAAAGTGACCCTCATTAAAACAAGCCAAATCGATCATTTTCTGCGACCGTCGTCCGGAAGAAAGTCACGGTCGTCCGGACGAAACCACCATGGTCCGGACGAAACCTCTTGAACCAAAATTAACATTTTCGGGACCCGTCGTCTGGACGAACCTCAAGCGTGGTCCGGACGAAGCTAGTGGAAAAGTTCCAGAACGCGACGAAAAGACTCCGAACCTTCCTAAACCATCCAAGGACACTTCCCGAACATTCTAGACACTGAAATGACATTTCAAGTCTATCCCTTAGCCTTCCTCGAGGTCACGAACATATCAAACGATCAACAAATGACGAACGAACAAAGGACGATCAAGTTTCAATGATCTGGACAAGAATGTGATTTTCGTTGGGGAGGATCAACCTACAAGGACTCCTTCTCAAGGTCCACCCAACCTTTCTAAGATCTCGAATGCTCTAAAGTTCAACGAATTATATTTTATTCCCTTTAAATTGAATTTTAAAAGGAAATGGAAATTCATGTCGTTACAGTAGCCCTCGATGAGCAATCCAAGGTTGGTGAGGGAGATTTGGTTTTGAGGACCAAATCCATCTCGGGCCATTCCGAGACACCCCGAACCAATCCCAGACCCTCGAGAATCCATTGAATTCACTACAAAACATCACCGGACTCAATCAAAGATGGATATTTGAAACGTAGAGTACTCAAACAAATTCTAAACCTTAGAACGACCACCTGGAGGAGTTTCAAACGTCAATTCACGATGAACGACTTCCCGAACTTTCAACCGACGACCAGTGGATTTGATTTAAAGAATGAATTTATTTCCGAAAATTATTTATAAAATACGAGTGGTTTTGACCCAAATAAAAAGAAAGAATTTTACAGACTTATTTTTGAAAAAAAAACATACTTATAAATGTCATTATTGTAACAAAGTAGGACATATTTCTCCTGCATATCCTCTCAAAAGGAATTTGTACAATAAAAAATTTGTTAAACAAGTTTGGATGCCTAAAAATAAGATCTCACCAAATGTTTTGATTAATAATGATCCTAACCCTAAACATCCCAAAATTTGGGTACCAAAAGTTATGCATTAAATTTGTTTTGTAGATATACTTAAAGACCACTACTTCCAAAGGGAAATTGTATTTGGATAGTGGATGTTCAAGGTACATGACCGTAAATTTCAAAGCATTCACTACTTTCACACCCAAGGAAGGAAGAGTAGTCACATTCAGTGATAATGGTAAGGGTAAAATAACTCGGTATGACAATATTGGTACATTCCCTTCTCCCATTATTGAGGATGTACTTCTTGTTGACGGCCTTAAGCATAATTTGTTTAGTATTATCCAACTATGCGATAAAGGTTATAAAGTCTCTTTTAATAAAGAAAATTGCATTGTTGAGATCAATCTCGACAACTCCACACTTTTTATCAAGCAATGACTAGAGAACATTTTCGTAATTGATTTAAATGATCTATAAAAGCAAAATGTTAAATATTTTTCGGCCATAAACGATAATAGTTGGTTATGACATAGAAGATTAGGTCGTTATACTCCGGATTCCATTGCTAGACTCTCTCATAAAGAACTAGTTAATGGTCTTCCTAAAATGAAATTTGAAACAATTTATGTTCTCAAGGAAAAAAAACCAATGTCTCTTTTAGATCGAAAAATATGATTTCCACTTCAAGACCTTTGGAACTTTTACATATTGACATTTTTGGTCCTATTGACACACCTAGTCTTGCCGGTAAAGTATATTGTGTTGTTATAGTAGTAGATTTCTCTAGATTCACTTGGACTTTGTTCCTTGCTCATAAGGATGAAACTTTTTCAATGTTTTCAAAATTATGTCGTAGGCTTGAAAATGAAAAAG
>NMUG010002869.1:0-15435 GCA_002855965.1 Monotropa hypopitys
CTAACAATGTGTATGGTTAAGACATAGAAATAGGTACGTTACTGTACCTGTGAACACCTATCACGAAAAAATGCACATCATGCAATGCATCACAAAATTGACCTATACTAAGCAAGTTTGATTTACGACCATCAACAAATAGGACATTGCTTAGTTTAAGAATGCCAAAAGTATGAATGGTTCCTTTTCCTAGAATTTTTCCTTTTTTTTCATCTCCAAAAGTGACAAGACCGCCGGTACATGACTCAAATTCAATAAACAATGATGTATCACCCGTCATGTGCCTAGAACAACCACTATCTAAGTACCACACATTAGATTTTTCAGCTTTTAGAGCGGTGTGGGCGACCAAGCATATTGGTCCAATGTCTTCGAATATTTGAGCACATCCGGTTGTTCTTTTTATTGTGTGATCTTCCATTACCTTTGGTTTTAAGGATTGAGAAATCTTTGTCAAGTTTTCCACTTTCTTAATTAACTTTGAGGATTGAATGGTAAGAAGATTCACTTTGGTTAGAAATTGTTCATTCATATTTTCCGAAATTGACGATTTTCTAACATATTGCCCATTGTTGTCATTTTTTGGAAAATATATTTGTTTAAGATTGTCACGTTTAAGCTTGCGGCAAATCGGACGAATGTGTCCTTTTATTCCACAATAATGACATACAAGTGGTTTTCTTCTAGAAGGAAATCCGGGATTAGCATTAGTGTGAGATTCTTAGGATTCTTCACAAAAGGTGTAGGTTCTTTATTTTTGATTTAGTTTGGTTTAGAGATTGAAGCTTGTTCCATTGACATATGATAGATCAATGGAGTTATAGATTTTACAAACTTAATTTCTCTTTTTAAAGAACTAGGTGTAACCTCACCCGAATCCACAAATCCTAAACCACTCCGATTTCAAAAGTTTTGAGTTAGCTTTGAGATTCGTTCCACACCAAAATCATTTCTTCTAATAATATCTCTAGCATCGCTCAATTCTTTTTCAAGAGTGATTATTTTTCATTAAGCTCAACTATCTCATATTTACCTTCAATTCTTTCTTTTTCTATTTCGACAAATTTATCCGATAGTCTTCCGCATCTTTGTTTAGATTCATCAAGATTACTTAACAAAGTATTTCGTTCTTGTTGAACTTTTTCAAGTTCACGTCTTAGCTTTATATTCTTTTGTTTCATCTTGATGTTCTCTTTTGCAAGTTGATCAAATGCGTCTTGAAGATCTTCGGGTTCATCGTCGTCATTTAATTCTTCATCACTTTGATTTTTAATAACATGATCCGAACATGAAAGAGGATAATCCACACTTGCGGCTAGCATATTGACTCTTGTAGTGTCAATATTACTTTCATTATCCACATCGTCCTCACTATCATCATTCTAAGTTATTTTATAACTTTTCTTGATCTTTTTAAGTGTGTTAGCATATTCGGATTGAATGTGACCATAGCCTTGGCATGCATGGCATTGGATGGACCTAAGAACCTTACGGCAAATTTTCAAATTTGGAAGAGGCTCGCCTAGACCGTGAAAAGATGTAACTATGTCGATAAGTTCTGTAGTGATGTTTGAGAATGTGTCATCTTCACGCATCCTAAGATCTTCGAATCTAGTGGTGAGAGTTTGGATCTTAGAGACGCGCACAGTGTGTGTCCCTTCATGACAAATTTGTAATATGTCTCAAGCCTCCTTGGCCGTGGAACAAGTGGAAATGCGCCCAAACTCGCACCTACTTACTGTGTTTTGAATGGCAAGAAGAGCTTTACTATTTGCCTCAAAACCTTCAATATCACCGGAATTAAATTCTACCTCAGTTTTAATTCTAACCACTTTAGTCTCGGGGTCCTCAATCGTTGGTTGTTCATAACCATGTAATACGGACCGCCACACTCTAATACTCATCCCGACTAAATAATTTTTCATGCGATTTTTCCAATAATCGTAGTCGGTTCTATCAAAATATGGAGATCTAGAATTCGATGCACCATCCCTAGATCTTTGGGAATTCATAGGATTTACAGGATCAATTCAACCTATAAAAACACATTGAACAGACTTGGGAACCAATTTATGAGAAGTGTACGGTTTGAGCCAAGGGAAACAAGAACAACAAAAGGGTTTAAGAAAAGAGTAGCCAGGTGTGGTGTGGAACAACAGAGTAAAGTGTATGTGAAAATCAAATGTGGTGTTAGGCAATCTGTTTGACAAATAACCGAGGTAAGCAGTGCTTCATGCCAAAAAGATAAGAAGACCAGCTTGATGAAGCAAAGTAAGGGTAGTTTCAAAAGGTGTCTATGTTTTGGTTAAACTGTACCATTTTGTTCTGGAGTATGGGGATAGGTAGGTTGTTTGATGAATAATACCATTGATCAAGAAAAGAGAGGCTAAGAAAGTGTTAAAAATTCACCTCCGTTGTCTGACCTCACAGTGTTTACTAACTGGTTAGAATGATTTTGAACAAAGGCTTTAAAGTGTGTAAGTTTGGTTTTGGCCTCATATTAGTAATGTACAGAAAACAACCAGTTGTATCTAGTGCAATCATCAACAATTAACAAGTAAAATCAAAAAACTTTAAAAGAAGGAACAGGGGATGGTCCCCAAACATCAACATGTATAAGATCAAAAGGAGCATCAGAAATAGGAAATGGAATTTTACGACTCTTTGCAACATTGCAACTCACACAATCAATATGTGGTTTTCTTACTGGTAATTGCATTTATTTTAGCTTCTCGTGCCAGAGATCAGCAGAGGAAGAAGTGTCGAGTAAAGCATGAGATGGACTGTTGTGAAATGAGTTCTAAAGAGGATATAGGCCCTGATGGCGTGGTCCCTTTCACAGAGGTGATAGAGTATGTTTGTGCTCAATGACAAATCCACCAGTCAAAAGAAATAATGCAATGATCATCTTTTGCCAACTTGTAGACAGAATGCAGATTATGAGTAATGGAAGGGGCATGTAGAACATTAGAAAGTTGAAATTGGGTAGTAGGTGTAGAAAGTGAGCCTTTATAGTGTGTGCAACAGGAACTGAGGATCCATTCCCAACTAAAATCCCTTCTGTACCTGTATAGGGTTGAGACTGGGTGAGATTTGAAATGTCATGAGTATCATGACTGGTTGCTCCAGTGTCAAAACACCATTGTTGTGGAAAAGAGGTGGAGCCACTAGCTATATTGATTTTAGTTGAAACACCTGAAGAAGAACCACAACAGATACTCCCCGCAAATTGTATCCAAATCATATTACCCGAAGTACCATATTGAGGAAATTGCAATCCTAGAGCTAAACTTAGAATATTTGTAAAATGAGCCTGAGGTGCTTGATGAGGAAAAATCTGTTGCATTTGTGAGAAGTTTGAAGTGGTTTCAGAGAACTGAGATTAATTTCCACACGGCTTATCTAGATTCAATAAAAGATTGTCGCAGTTGGTTCGTTAGTAGTAGTAGTAAAAGTAGTAGTAGTAGATGTGACCGAGTTAGTGAATTAAATTGCTGTGATAGAGAATGCCAGACTTGAAATACATGCTGAACCTAGAACACGGGGTAGAGCGGAAGAAGAAATAGTAGCAGTCAAGCATGAAAGAAGTTGATCATCTACCAAAGTCCAAAGGGAAAATTATGGATTAAGAACACCACCACCTGTAAAGTGTTCAATCTGTGACTGAGGACAAATGATTGAACCACCAATATATCCAACATAGCTGTTAGCTCGTGTTGCATTAAGAATTTGAGTCTTCTATAGTAAATAGTTGGTTGAATCCAATCTGATTGTAACAAGAATGCGAAAATTTGAGATTAGAAAAGCCAGAGACAGATAGATCTGATACCATAAAGAAAAGCCCAAACTAATATGGATTGTGTAAAAGACAATGAATCAGAAATAGAAGGGAATGAATGAGAAAGAACAAATGCAGATAACTGAACTTTGAATTATTTCCCCCTCTCGACTGGATACATCAAAATCTGTAAATATATATACATGACTGAATCCCTTGGATTCCCTAAGCAACTTGATTGAATTTTGTTAACTAACTAATAGACACGTGCTCTTTAGAAATGAATAAACTCACATAACAAAATGACTTCTAACCAACTTCCTTCAACTAGTTATATCTGCTGTATGCAATTTGACTGAAGTGGAGCATGGACCATCTGAGCTTGCTCATCATTCTCATCATGCTCCTTAACACAAAACCCCCTTTTTTTTTCTTTTACTCCAGAACCACAACAACAATAAATTAGCAAGTCCCCATACGCTAGCATAGGCATGTTCATGTGATCTTTTAGGCTGTCATTGGCTCAAGAATTTTTCTAAGACGAAGTTCATTTCCTTATTCAAATTCCTGATCCAAAACAGCCTTCAGAACCAAGTCATACACACAGAAGGGAGGGCAGCTGGGTCCCCTGCAATCAAATAAGAGCTACAAGTATTTTGACACAAAAAAGGGGGGACAAATTTTTCTGGGCCTATTCTGAATCACACTGTGAATTAGACTGTGATGATCCAAATCATTCATGATATTTAAATTGATAAAATAAATGAACTTGCAAAAATTAAGCTAAAAAAGATATCAGTATGAACTTGATCCAAACATTTTTCAAGAATTTATCGATATTCGATTGAGCTTATTTTTTTGTCTTATATTTTATTAATTTAAACATCATGAACGTTTGGATCATCACAATGGGAATCAAAATAGGCCGCACAAAATCATGTATCCTTTTTTTTTAATGTGTACTTTGAATAGGGGCGGTAATTTCATCCAACCCGTTCATCCCCGCCCCATTCCTCGTCCCGTTTGGATCGGCAATTCGGGGATTATTTCGGAGTTCCGGGTGGATTTGGAGATTTGTTTGAAAAAAAATCAGGGATGAATTTAGATATGGGTATGGTAATTTATATACTAAATATTAAAATTAATATACAAACTTAAAATTAATATACATACTTAATATTAAATTTATATACGACCCCAGAGTGAACATTAATCAACAGCCTCCCTCATTAATATTAAGGTGAGGCGCTGAGTGAAACCTAAACCTAAAACATTAATATTAAACCTAAACCTAAAACGGGAACAGTCGAGTGTCGAGAGGGAGGTGAGGCGCTGAGTGAAACCCTCGACCCTCGCTAGAGTTGCCACACACAGGCGAGGCAATTTGAAGAAGAAGCTCACTACTCCGCCGATTTCCCGACGACCCTCCTCATCCGATTCACTATTTTGCCCGCTCGATCTCGTCATCTTCAATCAACAGCCTCTCTCATCGATCAATCGCCCGCCCGATCCCGTCCAGGTTTTCGCATATACACTAATATATACTCAGATTTTCGCCAATATATATATACGACAGATTTATACAACAGATTTTCAATGGTACAACAGATTTACATATATTTATACAACAGATTTATACAACAGATTTTCCATGGTACAACAGATTTTCTTTTCGCAGATGTATACAACAGATGTATACAACAGATTTTCTTTTCGCAGATGGTACAATAGATTTTCTTTTCGTAGATTTACATATATTGCCCTGATCTGTATTGATATTTACTTTATTTTTATTGTAACACTATTAGGGAAAGTGGTACACCAAATCTCCAAGTTCAATCAAATGAACTGCTATCATCAAATTTTGAAAGCTCACAAGCAGATTCGGAATCTACGATTCCCAATTCAGATGAACGAGAGATAAATTCTGATAAAGATGAGGTATTGCCTAAAACCAAATTAAGAAGTATCCATTGGGAGCATTTTGATAGGGTAAAAGTGAAGGGTCTCGGGACAACTAAGGCAAGATGTAAATATTGTAAAAAAAAGCTCGCTGCGGATGCTAAGAGTGGAACAAGACATTTGAAAGACCATTCTAACACCAAGTCTTATGATGGGGGATGGAAAACTTAGGAAACTCGAAGCTCTTACTTTCGATCCAGTATTTACTAGGAGACAGTTGGCTTGCATGATAATAATGCATGAATACCCTCTATCTATAGTGGAACATGTTGGGTTTAGGAGATACTCTCAAGCTCTTCAACCTTTGTTCAAGGTGGTATCTCATAACACTATTCGGAGTGATATTTTGAAAATATATGATGTTGAGAGGGTGAAGACATTGCGACACATAGAGAGAAATAAAAGTAGAATTTCATTTACAACCGACATGTGGACAGCTAACAATCAAAAGAAAGGGTATATGGTTGTTACGGCACACTACATTGACGATTCTTGGAGATTGCAAAGCCGCGTTATAAGGTAATCAATGTGATGTTAGTATGTGAATTGTTTTCTTGTTTTGGAGATTATTTTATTAATAACTTTATATTGGCTAATTTTTTTGTATGTTTATATATGTGCCATGTCCACACACAGCGGAAGTATTGTGTGAGGTATTAATGGATACATTTTTAGCGTGGAATATTGACCGGAAGTTGTCAACTTTGACAGTAGACAATGCTACCAATGATGCGATGGTAAGGATTATTTTTGAAAATTTTGGGGGTGATGGTATTTGGTTTAAGACTTTATTTCATGTACGATGTGTTGCCTGTATTATTAGCTTGATTGTCAAAGATGGTTTAGATGTGATTAAGTCATCGATTGAAAAAGTTAGAGATGGTGTTGCTTTTTGGTCATCAACTCAAAAGAGGGAGGAGAAATTTGAGGAGGCCGCTCGACAATTAGGTATTACGTACCATAAAAAGTTGTGCCTTGATTGTCCTACAAGGTGGAACTCTACTTTCTTAATGCTACAAACTGCCATGGAGTATAAGGCGACTTTTAGTCGTCTCAAATTGAAGGATTTGCTTTTTAAGTGTTGCCTAGATTTTGATGATTGGAACTTAGCCACAGAAATATGTTCTAGACTAAGTATATTTTACAAGGTTAACGAGTTGTTTAGTGGGAGTAAGTATCCGACATCCAATCTATTCTTTGAAAATGTGTGAAATTAAGCTTAAAATAGATGAGTAGATTGCATGTGATAATGATGTGGTTGTGGGGATGACATTGAAAATGGCAGAAAAATATGAGAAGTATTGGGATGCTATTAATGGCATATTAGGAGTTGCAGTTGTGTTGGATCCGAGGTACAGAATGACTTTGATAGAGTACTATTTTGAACAGCATAATCTTGGGATTGTTGATGACATTCGAACGCGACGTTATGATTTGCTTACGATGTATCAAGGTGAAAGGAAAGATGGTAGTGAATCTTCAAGTAGTGTTTTTTCCAATCCGAATGTGCTCTCTAAGTTTGACTTATTTGTTCATGAAAAAAAGAAAGGTAAAACTTCCCATGTGAAATCAGAATTAGATCATTATTTGGAGGAAGATGTGTTACCACGTACTGAGGATTTTGACATATTGGCATGGTGGAAATCTAATGGTTTGAAGTATCCTACATTGCAAGTCATTGTTAGGGATGTTTTGGCAATACCAATATCTAGTGTTGCATCAGAGTCATCTTTTAGCACAAGTGGAAGAGTGGTGGCTCCAAATCGAAATTGACTACATCCCAAGACCTTGGAAGCATTGATGTGTGCTCAAAGTTGGTTATTGGCTAATAAGAATGGAGGTATTCTTCTCAAGCATTAATATTAGGAGCTAAAAAAAGTGTAGATGTTAATGTGCACAAAGTTAGATGGTGTAACACCCTTGAAATTTGAAACCATATTTTTTTTGAAGGAATAAAAATAAAGATATAATAGCATATGCATTGAAAGTTTAAACCATGATCATCACCATACCCACAAAACATTTAGATGATCCACATCTAAATGTTTGACTTAAAAGTACGGGTGTTATCCTTGAGACTTCAATACATCACATGAATTTAAGAAACATTACAAGTACGGGTGTTATCCTTACAAAACATGATTGACTTAAAAGAAATGAAAGACAAGTCCATATGTTGGACCAATGCTCCAATACTCCTTCAAAAAATATGCTTGAATCCACCAAGCTATGCCATCGGCTCTTTCTCTAAAAAGAAGAGGGTTAGGCCACGCCTAGTAGAAAAATCCCGAACAAGACTTCATATGATTGAATACACAAAAGAGAGAAGGTGCATGCATAGAAGTAAGGCATAATATTAAAGTGCGACTATCAAGTAAAAGGCATAGTATTTCAAAACTTTCAACGTAATTGTGTATGATTCGATATCATGTGTTCATCTTTTATCTAATAAGTGTATTCACCAATTTCCATGAGTTACAAGGCTAGTTCCGTCATTAGGGGCTCGTCAACCTCTAAACATAAATTTCCTAGTGATTCCCCGACCCGCCGAGAAGGGCCAGTCAACCCTCCAATGCGCATTGTCGTGGGTGCTCGCACTATCCACCCAAGGTATACCACCAGTATCAATAGCCAACTCAATTATCACAATCCACATCATGTTCCTCGTACAGAGTAAGGGCCATAGGCCAACACCATTCCCAAAATTATTCGTCTCATGATTTGTCCAATGACCAAGGGTCAAGTTCTCAAAATTTATATATGTTCTCGCATATCAAAACGTATAATATTTTATGAATTGCACGTATCTAGGTCCCAATTGCATTTTCCCCATATTTCCACACTTAGTCAAAATCTAGGTTTTTAATAAGAATTGGGGCTTTTGATTTCCAAGCAAAGATTAATGAAATTGAAGTCTCAAGGAACCAAAATACATGTCAATTGATCAACCCCAACAAGATTAAGACAACAAATCGACATTAGACCCAACCCTACACAAGCATCAAACTCACTAACACAAAATCATGAAGAGTTTGAGGAGTATAACAAGGATATGAAAATACAATTTTAAAATCCCCTACCTTAGGAAGAAGATGATTAAAACCTTGATTCGGAGCTCTACACACCAACGCGAACGAGAACCACCACTGCGTAGCCCTTGGAACACTCTTCAAGGTTTGTGAAGAACAATTCTTCCAAAACCCACTTGAGGATGGGTTTAGATTAGAGAGAAGATTGAGATTGAGAGAGATGAGGGTTTAGGGAGGTAGAGAGAGTGTAGATTGTATAATGATAGGTATTTCGTGCTCAAAATGATTTATAAAGACCCCTAGGAAATTCCCAAACTACCCATTTAAAATCTGCAGAAAAACAGAAAATCTGAACGCGTCGACCGATCGGGGCAATTCGGTCGACCGGTCAAGACCCAATTTTGAGCTCTCGGGTGAAACACAACCGGTCGGGGCTTTTCGGTGTACCGGTCGGGAAGAAGAAAATCAAAGTTCTCAAAAATCACTGGAGCATCGCGACCGGTCGGTGCAATTCGGTGTACCGGTCGGGGAGAACAAAAAAATGATTTTCTAAAACTTATTTTCCAAACACACTCCCGACAAGGTTTCGACGATTTCCTAACGATCAATACGTGTAGAACTCCTTAATTTTTATACGGACTACTATACGATAAATTAAAATATATTTATAATTAATATAAAATTTTTGGAGTGTGACAAACTCCCCCTCTTATAAGAATTTCGTCCTCGAAATTTACTAAAACGAAATACGATAGAAAAGAATCAAAACGTTTACCTTAGTCGAAAAGCATAGGATATTTCTCCACCATCTCGTCACGTCTCTCCCACGTCGCTTCCTCTAAGCCATGGTTCTTCCAAAGGACCTTCACTAATGTGATCGTCTTTCCCCGTAAAGTCTTCTCTTGCGTGTCCAAAACACGTAACGGTTGCTCTTCATACGAAACATCCGCTTCCAACGCTAATGTAGACCAATCCAAGACATGAAAGGGATCCGGCTCATATTTCCTAAGCATAGAAATATGAAAAACATCGTGGATATTCGAAAGAATATACGGTAACGCCAAACGGTAAGCAACTTCCCCAACTTTCTCGATGATATCGAACGGACCAATGTAACGCGGTGCAAGCTTCCCCTTCTTCCCAAAGCGAGATGTCCCTCGGCGAGGCGACACTTTCAAGAAAACATGATCACCCACTTCAAATGACAACGGACGACGACGATTATCGGCATAACTTTTGTAATGGCTTTGCGCTGCTAGCAATCTCTGACGGATCTTGTTCACTTGCTCGGTAACTACTTGCACACTCTCCAGTCCCATCACCGCAGAATCTCCAATCTCGGTCCAACAAACTGGTGATCGACATGGACAACCATACAAAGCTTCGAACAGTGCCATACCAATGCTAGATTAGTAACTATTATTATACGCGAACTCGACTAACGGTAAACATTCCCACCAACTACTAAGGTAATCCAAAACGCAAGCCCGCAACATATCCTCTAAGATTTGAATCGTGCGCTTCGATTGCCCATCGGTTTGTGGATGAAAAGCGGTGCTAAAATGCAAATCGATACCGTAAACTTTCTGCAAACTCCTCCAAAAACGAGACATAAAGCGCGGATCGCGATCGGACACAATAGACAACGGTGCTCCATGGAGACAGATAATCTCACGAATGTACAAACAGCTCAACGAATCCACTTACTGAGATAAACGAATCGGCAAAAAGTGAGCAGATTTAGTCAATATGTCGACAACAACCCAAATAGCATCCTTCCTATCCTGCGACCTCGGCAAACCCGAAACGAAATCCATGGTAACATGATCCCACTTCCACTCTGGAACTGGCAACGATTGCAACAAACCTGCTGGACGTTGGTGCTCCGCCTTCACCTATTGACAAGTCAAGCATCTCATCACGAACATAGCAATGTCCTTTCTCATCCCCGACCACCAAAACTGACGACGAACGGAATGATACATCTTGTCGCCACCCGGATGTACTGCAAAAGGCGAATGGTGAAATTCATGGAGAATTTCCTGTCGGCACGGCGTCGGTACTAGAAGTCTCCCTTTGAAACGAACACTATCAACTTCGAATATGGCCCAACCAAGTGGTGCCTCACCGTCCAAGCATCTAGAACGAGCTCTCAAAGTCTCCTCATCAGTCGCTTGCGCCTCAATCACACGTCGAGATAAGTCAGAATGAACAGTCAAGTCGTACAAGGTAGCACCTCCCCCAATGTCTTCGGCATGTAAAACGAAGTCACCCAATCTCTTCCAATCATGAATAGCCAAGTGAGCTAGGTGACAAGACCTACGACTCAATGCATCCGCAACGACGTTTGCTTTCTCCAGATGATACTGAAGCTCGAAATCGTAATCCTCAAGGTGCTCCATCCATCGACGTTGCCTCAAGTTGAGCTCTTTTTGCGTAAATAAGTATTTGAGACTTTTGTGATCCGAAAATACCTCGAACTTTTTGCCATACAAGTAGTTCCGCCAACTCTTCAAAGCAAAGATAATAGCGGCAAGCTCCAAATCGTGCGTCGGATAATTTCTTTCGTGCGTCTTCAGCTGCCTCGAACCATATGCGATTACCTTTCCATCTTGTATAAGAACGCAACCCAAACCTTCTCGAGATGCATCACAATAAACGGAATAACCCACTCCTCTTTCTGGCACAATCAAAATAGGTGATGAAGTCAAACGACCCTTTAACTCTTCAAAAGCGGCCTCACAAGCGTCATCCCAAGCAAAACAAATATCTTTCCGCGTCAAACGAGTCATAGGAGCGGTAATACGAGAAAAGTCAAGAATGAATCGACGATAGTATCCGGCAAGGCCCAAGAAACTATGAACTTCGAACACATTCGTCGGCCTCGGCCAAGTGACAATCGCCTCAATCTTCGCTGGATCCACTAAAACTCCCTCTTGGGACACGACATGACCCAAAAATTTGACTTCCGACAACCAAAACTCGCATTTACTCAACTTGGCGTACAATTGATGCTCCCTCAAAAGCTCAAGAACAATGCGAAGATGCTCGCCATGCTCCTCGGAAGTAGCCGAATAAATCAAGATATCGTCAACGAATACCACAACGAACTGATCTAGGTAAGGACGGAAGATGCGGTTCATCAAATCCATGAATGTCGCTGGCGCATTGGTTAGCTCAAACGGCATAACCACAAACTCGAAGTGACCATAACGGGCACGGAAAGCGGTCTTAGGAATATCCTCCTTACGAATACGAAGCTGATGGTAGCCCGACCTTAAGTCAATTTTGGAAAAACATGTCGACCTTTGCAACTGATCGAAGAGATTATCTATCCTCGGCATAGGATAACGATTCTTAACGGTGATACGGTTTAGCTTCCTATAATCGATACACAAATGAAGAGTTCCATCTTTCTTTTTCGCAAATAAAGCAGGCGCTCCCCAAGGAGAAGAACTCGGACGAATAAATCCTAACTCAAACAACTCCTCTATCTGGGACTTCAACTTCCTCAACTCAGCTGGCGCAAATCTATACGGAGGAACGGAGATAGGTGTGGATCCTGGATGAAGATCAATAGAGAACTCGACATCTCTAACAGGAGGTAAACACGACAACTCTTCAGGAAAGACATCCGAAAAGTCGCTAACCACCAACGACAACTCAACACGGCCCAATACATCATCGTCTAGTGCTAAACTAGCAAGCAAACAATAAATCGATGAAGACTCCCTCGGATCAAGGAAAGAAGAATCAATAGATTCTCGACGATCTCCCATGAAGTAGAAATATTCTCCGTCGGCATCACGAATAAGAACTCGGCGACGATAGCAATCGATAGTGGCATGATGAGAAGACAACCAATCCATGCCCAATATAAGATCGAAACCCGCCATATCAAGAACAATGAAATCGAACATGAATCGTCGGTCTGCTCACTGACGACAAATATAGCTCAACGGAATGCGGCCTCCTACTGGTGACTCAACTACAAGAGGAGGATCGAACACCTCCAACTCTAGACCCAAAGCTGACGCAAAGGAGAAAGCCAAAAAGGAATGCGACATGCCCGAATCAATAAGAACAGATGCCCAAGAATGGTAAATAAGAATCATACCGCACACAACCGAAGTCTCTGGAACCTCTGTAGCAACTGGCTGCTCCACCGCCGAAACTGCATAAACTCTGCCTTGCGTCATCTGCATCTGACCTGCCCCATTGCGCTGACCAGACGACTGCCCTGGCCCAGATGGGCCTCTCCTCACAAACCTGGAACCCTGACTCGAAGGTACAGGAGCTCGCTGGAACTACTGCTGCTGTTGTGGCTGCTGATAGGTCTGACGGGGCTGCTGAACAGAACCTGCTTCGCTGCACTCTCCCCCCTTAGCATGACAAGACCTGGATGTGTGACCCGCCTGACCACACTCGAAACAAATAGTCTGATGGCACTCTGAACGATAATGACCCGGCTGATTGCACTTGTGACACACGACGTCCGCTCGGTGGGACACACCCTGACGATTTCCCTGTGACTATGATTTCTGATCCCGCTGAAAGCAAGAAGGCTCACGCGACCTCTTCCTCCCAAAACTGCCCGAGGAACTGCTCGACCCGGAATACTGATTTCTAGGCTCCCATATTTTCACTTCTTTGACTGGCTCCATCTTCGACTCAATCAACCTGGCGCACTCCACCAAGTCTGCATAAATCCGGATACGATGACCCACAACCAGACGCTGAATATTTGGATGTAAGCCCTTCTCGAACCGCTTACATTTCTTCTCCTCAGTGTTTACCCAATCATGGGCAAACCTCGACAGCGATTGGAATTTAGTAGCATACTGATTCACAGACATCGAATCCTGTTCTAACTTCTCGAACTGCTCGCGCAACTTATCCCGAAAGGACTCCAGGAAATACTGACTCTCGGAAGAAGACTCGAAGTCGGCCCAAGACATACCGACAAGAAGATCAAGAATGGCCTGTGGGTTAGCAACCCCAAGCACTCGCATAGCATTGCGTCTGCCATCCACCAGATTAGACAACCATTTACTGGCCTCGCCAATGAGTTGAAAGGAAGCAAGAGAAATCCGAATCTTGTGGTCGCCGATCTCCAGCATCTCGAAAATCTTTTTCACCTCTGTTAGTCAATGATTTGCCTCGATAGGATCCACTTCACCATTGAACTTTCGAGGGTCCATACGACGAAACTCGCGAAGTGCATCAGAAAGACGATTACCAGCTTGATCCCTAGCTGCTGCAACACCTCTACTAGCCTCCACTACTGCCGTAGCAATCTCACGAATAAACTGCCCAGTGTTGGCCAGTCCTCCGGGAATAGCCCCTTTGGCCTGAGCCACGTCGGGAAACTCCCTCGACTGCCCATTCACTTCCTCACTACTCGCGTCAGGAATTTCAACTCCACGATGTCCATGACTCCTAATTCTTGTGCGACGTCCGGCCATTTCTACGAGACAAGAAGAATGACAATCATCAAAGAAAGGAACCAAACAACCATCCCAATGAACAAGGAGAGTACTAGATGAAGTGGTGGCGTTTGTATTTTTGGCTTTGGACGCTGAACCGACGGTCCAACTGGATGAACTCCCAACCTAGCTGCACAAAGAACAAACGTTAGGCTACTGGCCGAAGTCGCCGGTGAACCCTCCGATGATGAAGTCAGGCAAGGCTTAGAGAGAGAAAGTAAATGGACAGAGTTTCGGGTAGAAAAATATGATGTACCTCTCTCCATCTCCAAGTCCTATATATATAGGGCAATGGCGTGTCGTCGTTACGCGCTTCGGCGCGCGTGGTGTCGGGCCAGCTCTCTTGAGCAGAGTGTCTGACCAAAAAGCTGGCGCGTGGCAGACCAACCCGCCGCCCAAGTACATCGGGGCACGATAAAGCTGCCATGTCGGCCGCATGCGTATGCGGAGTTCCCGGGACACTGTCCCCGAAGAGGATTCGGCTGCACGCTCGTACCCTGCATGTCAGACCAAAAAGGTAGTTGTTCCCTAGGAACGGCCGAAGCCCCAAAGTCTTGAGCCGACGGGAGCGTCGTGGAACTCCACCGTCGATCCGACCACCGGATGCTGGCCATTCCACTCGTTGAACCGGACCGATGCAATGTTGTTCCAGATGCCGACGGGTCGGCCCTAACTTATTTTCCTTCGGTACTTACACTAGATACAACGTAGAAGTGATGAAAATCCCAACAAAAGACTTCGACGCAAGAGTACTCAACTCACAACCTTACTTGGTATTTAAGAAGAAATGATACCTTTGTATACCCCACATACACGCATTTTACAAAAAAATTCAAAACAACTCATAAGTTCGACACTTCATATTTATGCTTTAACTTCATGCCATGTACACACAAGCAATCATATGCAATGCAGATTTTAACCCAAGCCCGATGCACCCATGTAGGACTATTTGTCCTTTCCCAATGTCCTAAGTTTTCGCAACCATTTTGCTCTGATACCAACTGTAACACCCTTGAAATTTGAAACCATATTTTTTTTTTGAAGGAATAAAAATAAAGATATAAGAGCATATGCATTGAAAGTCTAAACCATGATCATCACCATACCCACAAAATATTTAGATGATCCACATAGTCATACATCACATGAATTTAAGAAACTCATGTAGACAGCACGG
>NMUG010002870.1:0-15435 GCA_002855965.1 Monotropa hypopitys
AATGACAGATTTTAATGTGTAATGACCTCCGTGCCCTCTCACTTAATGCCTTATAACTCTTGTGAGCCACCCCTCACAATTGAATTGTAATTAAATACAATTACTCTTATTTTTATTCGATAATAATCATTATACTCTTTAAAAAAATTTATAACTCTTCCTCCCACATTATTTTCCTCCTTTTTAACTAAAACTTATAATATTTTAGTTTTATTTATTTAATTTGGTTCGGGCGTGACACATAGAGATGGATGGACATCATAATCGAAAGTCATAGGGTGGATGGACATCATAATCTGGAGCCATGGGATGGATGTACATCATAATCCAGAGCCATGGAGATGGATGTACATCATAATCCAGAGCCATAGGGTGGACAAACATCATAATCCAGAGCCACGGGATGGACGAACATCATAATTTGGAGACATGGTGTTCGTTGTAGCGACCCAGACATCATAATCTAGACAGTCAGTCTTGGAAGATAGATGGACATCATAATCCAAAGCCATAAGGTGGACGGACATCATAATCCAGAGCCACGGTCTCCATTGCAGTGACCCGTATATCATACTCCAGACGGTCAATCTTGAAAGATGGATGGACATCATAATCCAGAGCCATATGGTGGATGGATATCATAATCCAGAGCCACGGTCTTCATTGTAGTAACCCGAACATCATAATCTAGATGGTCGATCTTGAAAGATGGATAGACATCATAATCCAGAGCTATAGGGTGTACGAACATCATAATCTAGAGCCACAGTCTTCATTGCAGCAACCCAGACATCATAATCTAGAAAGTCGGTCTTGAAAGATAGATTGACATCATAATCCAGAGCCATAGGGTGAACGTACATCATAATCTGGAGCTACGGTGTGAAGACCTGAGAGGGACATGGAAGGCACACGACAAACAAAAAATGCAAAGAGAGACATATATTTCATTCATTGCCGAAGGAAAAGAGTTACGAAATTGAGTATGGGAAAACCCGTTGGCCATGTTGGCAAGAAGCTACCAGAGCATGGGTCAAGTCATGGGATGATGGGGACATGTTCATCGACCTAAAGCACCTGAGCAGCATTGGGCCTGGTAGCCGGAGTCCTGCATCGGTCGATCCATCTTTTAAGGTGACCCTGCCAGGCCAGATGCTCTAGGTAATCTTTGAAGAGGAGGCAGGATATTGTGAAGTGGTCTTTCTCTCTATGGTAGGTGTAGTAGGCCCTTCCATTGGGGTTCCTGTCCTCGATCTTGTAGTCTGGATCCCTATAGAAAGGCTCATTTCTAATATACTAGAGGACAATGTAGATTGGCTCTGTGAAGACCATTGTTTCTACCACGTAGTCCTTTGATTTTGGTGCTTTTCTCTCCTATGTCTTTATGACATTGATCTGCCACTGGTTGTGCTAGGCGGGGGTAGTCTTGGCTTAAGGGGGCTGGACGGAGGCATGCTCATCTAGGAGATCCTGCAGCTGAGAAAATTTGTCTATCATCTGCATGAGGTCATCCATGTTCTCCATAGGATGGAGCATAAGCTCTAGGAGCATGGGACTCTGAGACTCTAGGCCCAGCTTGAATAAGGAGGTGGTGATTCCCTGGTCACAGCTCTGGATGTCATTGTAGAGTTCCCAGTAATGGTCAATGTATTGCTGAAGTATCTCATCCGAACATTTTCTGAGGATGATTAGGGAGTCAAACTCTTTCTTTAGCTTACCACTGGTAACGAAGTGAGCTAGGAAGGCCCACTCTAGATCCCTGAAGCTTTAGATAGACCAAGGCAGGAGCTTGTTGAACCAGAGTGAGCCCTGGGTGCCAAGGCTCGTTGGAAATACCTTGACATCACTCGAGGAGTAGAGTGCCATAATCTGGCAGAAGTAGATGAAGTGGGTGTAGGCGTCAGTCTTTGGATCATATCTCGTGAACTTCGGCAGACTGATGCCGGAAGGGAGGGTGACCGAATTAATAGCTCAGGAAAATGGAAAGAGACTGAGCTACTCCAGATGAGCATCAGAAACATGAAGGGCCTTCCCAATGGGATGGTCGGTATGGTGGTCCCTTTAGTGGCATCGATGCTCCCTTTTGTCATCGTCTGATGCCAGAGAGCAATGATGATGCCTCTCCTCCCTCCTATGATGGTGGTTGGGCCTCTCCCTTGGGTGGCCAGGCTCCTCCGACCCCAGCAGGAGGTCACACAGACGGACCTCAATGAATTCCCCCTAGTATATGTATAGTGGGATAGATGATGTCCCAAATGACTGTCCACTAGAGTGGGATCCGTGATGTCTGGGGTGCCGCCCATTATCCTTCTACAGCTGAGCCATCCGACAGGCCTCGCTCTCGGTCACCTTATTTTTCTTGCGCTCTCAGTCTTCCCTCAAACGGCGCATGTGCCGCCTCTACTCTGAAGACTGTGAGGTTGAATCTGCAACACTAACTATTCTGGCCACCTGGTCTTTGAGATAGGCAATGTCTGCATCCTTCTGTTTAATCATCCAGTCAATGGCCACTGCATAGGCCAAGTTGATCTTTGGCATTAACCCAAAGGGAGAGGCGAAGAGCCCCAGAGAGACGAGCTGATAGGGCTGAGAGGGTATGGGAGGAGATATACGGGTTTGTCGGTGTGATATTTCCTTCTTCCATAGAGGGAGGTTCAGAAGAGTCTGGAGTGAGAAAAATATATTAGGTTTCCACCAAGGATGGGGTGCGCTCGTACCTAGTAGAGTCACCAATTGTGGTGGCTATTATCCTTCTTGAATTTTCCCAATGGTTGTCCCTTCGTATAGTGGGTCATCGACTGAAGGTCCAGATTGGTTGTCCGAAGCTTAATCCGAAGGCTTGTGTGGGTCCCTGCAAAGAGAAAAAGGGGTCCACCTGTTTGGCTCTTGTAAAACAAAGGTTAGTGCCCACCGGTCAGTTGTAACCGATGGGGGCTCTAATGCTTAAGTTAGTCTCTTTTTGAGGAAGAAGACAAAGGATAGCGAGGCCAGACAATTCTTGTTAGGGATCAGGTCCCATGAACAGTACCTCCTGTGGGGTATTTATAGGGGAAAGTTCGCTTGGGGATCAAGATTGGCGCGTAAAACGTGCATCGTGGGCTCCCCTATACAACACTGGGCCCGAATGGTGCACGTGGTGGGACAAATGGGCCAGTGCTGTCAGTGGTACGAGTCATTCATACAAATGGGGGATCTACGAGCGGGTATACGAGGCATTCTGTGCTGGGTTATTGCTAGATGGTGGACACTCCCAATTTAATTGAAAACCTAGATTTTGACTAAGTCTGGGAAATTGGGGGAAATCCAATTGGAGCTTAAATTCATGAAATTCAATAAGTATTGTTCACATTGATATGCAGGAACCTACGTTAATGTTGAGAAATTGACCTTTGGTTATTGAACGAATCATGAGTAAACGATTGTAGAAACTATATTGTGGCATTGGCTCTTGACTCTATACGAGTAAATTGGTAGTGGCTATTGACATGGGTTGTATACCTTGGGTGACTTGTGTTAGCACCCACGACATTGCACAATGGGGGGGGGGGGATTGTCTGGCCCCTCCCGACGTGTTAGGGAATACGAGAAAATGACACATTTAGTGGTTGACGAGCCCTAAATGGAGGATTGTTTCAAAGTATAAAGCGTGAGGATAAAAGAAGCACCTGATTTTCGTAAGATATAAAGTGATTTTAAAAATATGATGTATTTGGGGAAATATGAAATTTAATAATGGTTTTGAGGATTTCAAAAGAGAAATATAATGTTGAGATGATGGTGATTTTAAACGGTTTGAAATGAAATGTGTTAAAAAGATGTATTCTTAGATTTCAAGATGATATTAAAGGGTTTTGAGTAAAAATGATTGAAGAAGTATTTTGAGAATATAAAGATGATTTTGATAAGAGAATATAAAATGGTTTTATGTTGAAAGAAAGCATTTGAAGAATAGTTTTGGAAGAAGAAAGTGTTTTGGAAAGGAAAGAGATATTACAAGAAAAGAATGAAAGAATGTTCATAAACATTGATGTTGCTATTATAGCCTTGTAGCCTAGCCCCAAGGCTAATGTAGGGGTGTGCCTAGTCCCAAGGCAAATGTATTGATGTTGATCATATCTCCTGTACCTATCGGGAATGATATATGAGGTTACAGATCTATTATAACGTTGGTTAGCGGAATTGAATGACCCTTGACTATTATAGTTATTGAGATGAGATGGGTTGTGGATTGAAATAAGATGGATGGTTTGATCGAGATGATCTTTGGAAAGAAGTTTTTATACAAATATGAAAGACAATCGGAATTAGTAATTCAATATGAGAAAATGGGATTTTGGTGTGCATTGAAAGAAAGGAGTTTTGAGAAAATGATATTAAGAAAGGAAATGTGAAATACTTTTCAGTATTGTAACTTATATAAGAAAAAGAGTTTTCTTCACTTAAAGATGAGTTTTGAGATAAAAAGCATATATTTTGAAAATGACGATCCTTAGATACTTTTACTTATCTTTATTATGCAATTCTATGCATATTCACCAGCCATCATCGCTGATGCATGCTTGTGCCTTTTTAAGGTGTTCGAGCTAGAGTCCACAGTCCAGTTCAGTCCAGTCCAGTTGCAGTCGAGATTGTCAGAGTTGTGTAGCAGTGTTGAGTCTTTTATTTATTTCTTTATTTGAGAGGATGTTTAGCTCTCACTTTGAGTCTGTTTTCTTTATTGAGTTGTAGTAGTTGTTCAATGATGTTGTAGTAGAGTTGTATTGGCCTTGAGCCCAGTTAAGTTGTTCATTGTGTTGAGTTGAGTTTTATCAGACATGTTGTCCAGGAGTTGTTTTTTTCTTGAGTCTGTATTGGAGTCTGTATCATCTGAGATTTATAATCAGATCAGAGGAGTTTTTATTTTCAATTGTCATGGAGTGGTTTGTATTTAGTAGATGCTTTGCCATGTATCATCTCTTAATAGTTGGCTTTACAGTTATCAGGGATGGGGCATGACACTCGAAGCAACTTATAGTTGTCGTTCATCTACAAAACGTGCATGCAGCTCTTCAATGGCATAGTCGAAGCAACTTATAGTTGCCGTTCATCTATAAAACGTGCATGCAGCTCTTCGGTGGTAAAGCTGAAGCAGTCACCAAAGTTTTTGTTTACCTACAAAACGTACATGTGTTGTCCCCGTAATGTAGCCGAAGTGCTCATTTATCTAAAAATTGTATAAGTGTCACCTCGGCGTGGAGCCGGAGCAACCAACAAGCATAATCAGTTATAATACACTGTCGATCTGAGATCAAAGCTTTGCCTCAACAAAACCTTTTCCTCGACTTTAGGAAGAAGGGCACATACCAAGTATAAAACAAGAAGCCGTACAGACAAAAGACTTAGCAAAAATTGCAAAAGTTCTCATGAAATAAAAAAGGACCGGCCACAGATCGGCTTGGCCCGAAAACAGCAACAAACAAAAAAAGAGGAGTACAAAAAGCACACAGGAAGCCGTATCAATAGGTTCGGCCCTAACAGGCTCGGCCCAACAGCAGTTGTTATCTCAAGTGCCGGCGGTGTAGATTTCAGCCAAGCTCTGCCTATGGCCGACACTATGAGGGGAATCTCCCCTATTGCCGATGCATGGTCTTCGACACACATCGAGACCATAGCGTAGATCCAGCCCTTCTTGAAGAGCTTCTCCTTCAATCAGACCACCTGACCGTAGTACGCTGCCTCGGCCTCATTGAACCCCCTATTGCAATGGCTCTCCTCATTAGCAGCCATTTTATTCTTTGCTTCCTCCAGCTCGGCCAGTGCCAACACCGCCTCGGCCTTTAGCATGGCTATCTTGGCATCTGCAGCAGCAATGCAAGCATCTTTGACGTTCAGCTCAACATCCTTTATCTCGATGCTGGCTTTGAGAGCCGTGGCTCTGTTGCTCAGCTCAGTCGAGGAGCTATTAGCCTTCTCAAGAATTTTAAGGCCCGTTTCGGCCGCCTTCTTCACTAGACAGTGAGAAGCCCGGAGATCACATATGCGCTGGTCCACACCAACGCCGGCAACCATCATCTGTAAAGAAATTCAAGGACCGTTACAACAGTGCCGAAGTGGAAGACAGAATATGAAAGAAATCAATGAATGGTCTTACCATAGCATCATGGTACATCATTTACCGGAAGTAGGTCCAGGGGCCTTTAGGGAGCTTCTCTATCTCCTTCGGCAGGGCGAAGGCTTGAAGCAACGACATTGCCACATTTGGGTGCTCCGAAAGCAAGTCGGTCTCAACGGGCTTAACTCCCTCATAAGAGAGCTTGGGCACCCATGCCAGCACTGCCCTATGGGAAGACCCTACCGTCTCAATGGTAGCAGGATCTGGAATGGTCGTCTTCTTTATGGCAGTTGCAGAGTGTTCAGCAGGGAGCACATTATCAGATCTCCTAGCCCTCTTTTGTGCATGAGCATACTTGTTTAAGTCTGGCAAGTCTGCAATGAGGCCGGTCTGGTTAGGCCTCTAGACGAGGTAATATTTTTTGGACTTCTTATTGAAGTCAAGCATGTAGCTGCCGAAAATGTCCTCGAAGCCGAGTCGGTCCGCCTGAGATAGGGTATCATTTAATCTTACCACCAGCATCAAAATTCAGAAGGTGTTAACTGACACCTGGGACGGTGTAAGGTGAAATTCGCCAAAAAGCGAGTTAAGAAGGGATGAAAGGGGAACTGAACTCCCCCCCCCACCACGGAAATGATGGGGATGTGCACGTACTCTAGCCCCGGCTCTGAGTCGTCGATGGGAGCAAGCACGATATTAATATCGTCTGGAATCTCACATTCCTCTCTGAACTCCCGAAGATTAGTTGGAGAATCCAGCAACTGCATAAACTTGTTGGACCTATTTTTTGGCGCCATTGTCGGATCTGAAAAGAACACAAACAAGTATGACACCATTAGTTGATTCGGCACCCACCAATGCAGTCAAGTAGAGGGAGACCATTGCCTTGGCCTTCAACTAGTAGCCAAGGCCAATTCATCTCGGCCAAGAATAGTTTGAATATGTTCGTCATCACCCATGGAGTCCAGAAATGTTCAAGGAACTTCCAAACTCCACAGATGGCTTAGGAAATACGTAAGAATCTATACCTAGATCGAAGCAAACTGCCTGAGAATGCTTGGGAAAAACTTTGCCAGAATCTGGAAAGCACGGTGGCTAGAAATCACCTGTAGTTGCTAGAAATCGCCTGGGGGCTGAGGGAGTTAGAGCAAACGGGAGGCATCTGAAACCCTAAGCAAGTATTTATAGTGGAAGCTTGGGTGGGATACCGAGTGACCGGCCGAACTGGCTCAGTTGGTCAATACACATAAAGCCATCATTACTCCTGCCTCGAAAATTGTGCCAAAGCTACCAAATGAATTCCGCGTGCGCACGCTGTCCCATCCGTCGTAGAGCCGACCAACGGCAGTGTGCTACATGGCTAGCTTATCTGCCATTTCAGGCATACGCAGGCCAATAGGGCTGATAGCTGTTGATGCGACGCCTTAGCAGACACGCCGATAGTGTAGAAGGCAACATGTCACTGAATTCAAACTGACAGTTGGAAAAGTTGTTAGAGTTCCAACTCCCAAGACAAACCAGTGGTCCGACATTCCTTTTATTCGGCACCAGCATACCTCTTTGGCATCAAGTCAACCCCGCTTTGGCCAAAATGCCCTAGCCAAAGGGGTTGAGGGGCTATTGTTGGGGGCTGAACCAAAAGAGAGGCCAGAGCCGTGACCTCCTTCGGGAGGACCACAACACACTCCAACAATTAGAGGGCCGATCAGATCTGGACCGACGGAGGGAGCTCCTAGGGCTTGTTTCAGCACTGAAGCCTCACATCACACGGACAACCCCTGCCGATGACACAGCAAGCCGAGGTCAAGCGATTGAGCAAAAGCAGAGGCCGGTGGAGGGGGCTCCCACAGGGCTTACTTTGGCATGGAAGGTTTACTGCCTGGGGACAGCTCCCTGCCAATGGTTCACTGTACCAAAGGGTGCCCCTTCGGCCGAATAGGACAAATACCTCAACTACAGGGAAGATTCCCTCAGGAGATAGCATCTCGGGTTTTGTGCACATGGCAAACACATGATTGACACAGAGATCAGCTTTTCTATGATTCCCACAGCACGCTAGACACACTTTTTAGCTTTTCTACCGCCCAATGTTGTCAAGCGGTACCGCCTGACACTGTCGGGGCCGACTTGTCGGTCGGATGCTCAGGCACACAGGGGGCTATATGGATACCTTGTGTAGAGTATATATATATATATTCATACTTGTTTTCATCAAACCTTAAGTATGGGTCATGGAATTCTTGACTAATTTTCAGAGATTAAGTGTTATGGAATTCATACTCTAGTATGTTATGCTTAATGTTTTGAACTAAGAGTCTTGTAAAGGAAGCCTTGAGATTTATGAAAAAATCCTTATGGATATTGATTAAGTAATGATTGTGGTTTATGGTGATGGAATTTTACTCATTTGTAAATCATGGCAATTTCACTAAGGGGTGTCATCTATAGATGTTATATAGATGTTTATGTCGAGATGAATATATTAATACTAGAGATTATGGAAATCCTTGAGTTTTTTATCAATGGGATTGTTATGCATGAATAGAGGGTTAGCAATGCCTTTGAATGAATAACGTAATTTATTATTCATGCCTATATTGTGTTATCCAATTTATACAATTTGGACTAATTATGTGAGATGTTTTCACACGGACAAGCATGGAGAACTGGGAAATACTGGATCAAGACAAGGGAATTATTCCCTAAGAAGTATCGGTGAGTGTAGGGATATTGTATTTTGATTTTAGATGCTTGTGCACTTTTCTTTTATAGTAATTGCATAAAATCATGGGAAGTTGCATGACATGTTGTATGTGTCTAACATATGCATGTTTGAGTAATATTTAGCCTATGAGCAAAGGTTTTTGAAACAGAGCTTTGAGAAAGAGTTTTGAGAAAGAGTTTTGAGGAAATGATAGCCTTTGGACATGTTTTTAATAAAGTGGTTTGAAAAGTGTTATATACTATAAGTATATACTATTGGGAGATTGACACCTTGCAGACCATACATGGAACGTGTGGTGAAGTGTGGTTGTGCCTATACAGTACCGGGGGATGCCCCTTTATATATTGAAGATGGATTGCGACTTTAATGACATATTGAATAATGGACTGCGGTCCAATTGCATGAGGAGAATAGGACATGTTGAAGCTGTATTGCGACTATAGTGACATGTTGGAAATGGAGCTGCGGTTCCATATTTAAGTGTACAGGTACATAAACTATTGTATATAGTTATAGCTATTTGAAAGAAAAGGGCATGGGATGTCCATTATGTTGAAAAGGGTCTGCGGTCCAATTATACTTACATATGAAAGGCATTTTAAAAAATATGAGAGTTGATAGTGGTTTGGAATTTACTTGCATAACATTGCATCTTTCTTATTTTTGATATCATCATTGTTTGTAAAGTTAAATCGTACTTTTACTTGCCTTTCATCTAGAACTTGCAATATATATGTTCACACTCTATTTTCCTTGTTTTGACTTAGAAAATAGGTAGCAGGTATAGTGGTCCACTACGAAGCTAGAGGGATGGCGTATCCTTGGAAAATGGAGCTTGGCTAGTGATGTTATTCTGTGTAGTAATTGGGCTATTAGTAGCTTGTACTACTTTTCATATCATAGTTGTGGTTGTTTATTGGATCTCTTGTTGGAGGCTTTTATAGTGCTTTGGTGTCTCTTCTTTGTTGATGAGTTAATTGGGTATGATGACTTGTGGTGATGTAGTCTTATTGATGAGATGTTTAATTCACTTGGCACTTATAGAATTTAATTGAGGTGTTTTAATTAAAGAAATTTTTTTATTTCTGCATTTCTTTAGAGATTATGAGTATGGAATGTTACAACTTGGTATCATAGCCTAGGTTATAAGTCCGAGTTAGGGGACCGTATAGATAAGTGGTTTTGTGTTTGAGGTATGTGATTGAGGAAGAGTGTTGAGATTATGGTAATAGTGCTTTGTGATTATTATGTTTGTCTCTTGGCACCGATGGTACTTACCTTGAAATCCGATTGGAAGGATGCCTGATAAACATTCTCTTCTAATGGGAAGTCTTGGAAAGTTAAGTGGAAAAGTATAGTATAAAAAATGCTATAGGTTGGAGTGGTTTGGGAGAATGGATAAGTAGTAGACCTTAGGATGTTAAGTCATGCATTTGAGTCATTGAGGTGTATGTGACTAACGGATGAGTTTTATATCTTACACTTGTTTCCGCTATATTGTTTTGTCTTATGTATGGCAGAAAAGAAATGGAGTTCAATAATTAGATGAATGAAGGGAAAGATAGCATCAAGGAGAGTGCAAGTACAGATGTTTTGAAAGAATTTCAGAAGTTATATCCTTTTGTGTTGGAAGGGGAAATAGCACCTAGTGAGATAGACAAATGGTTAGAGAGCATGAAGAAGTTTTTGAGTCTTTGAATGTGAGCAATAGTTAAAAGATACTTCTAGCAACCTATATTCTGAAGGGTGATAGTGGAAATTATGGGGAAACAACTAAACAACAATTGTTGACACCTATAATAGGGTTGGTACCGGCTTGTCCTGATGTGGTTATTAGAGAAAAATTCATGAATTTTTTTTATAATCAGTATGACTTGGTGAAATATAGATATGAACAAGAGACAAATTTCTTCAACTTAAGTCAAGGAGATATGAGTGTGATAGAGTATGAGATGAAATTTGAGGTAGTGTTCCAATGTATTGTAGACATGGAGGTTTCAGAGGAGCTGAAGTGTAGAACATTTCAAAGGGATTTAGAGAGAAATATTGCATCTAAATTGATTATGTTTAAAGAGCATGACTATGTAGATTTGGCAGATATGGCCCAAAGAGTGGATAGGAATGATAAAGGGATGGCAGATAAATAATGTGGTGATAGGAATTGTAAGTTGGAATTGTCGAAGTTAAAAGTATTAAGTAGTGATAGTAAGAATGGCAGTGATGGGCATGTCGCAATAGTTGGTGGTGATACCAAAGGGGATAAATCACATAATAAAAAAAAGAGGCAAGGCAGTAAAATTGGGTCGAAGGCTACCAAAAGGCAAGAGATTCAAAACTATTTTGAATATGGGTCAGTGGACCATTGGGCGATGGACTGTTTTGAGAAGGAATATGAAGTGATTTGTTTTTGTTGTAAAAATGGCATATAGCAAAGCAATGTCCAAAATGACAACAAATGACCATGGAAATTTTTGGAGATATTATTAAAAGAGATGATGAGGGAAACTAAGGTCGAAACATAAATCAACAGCCGAGCAAGAATAAAAAGGAAATTATTAAGGGATGTGCAAGTGTGGGATTCTAGGTCATAGGGTGAAGGATTGTGATAAGAAGGTTCGAAGATTTAGATATTTTAAGTGCGATGGGTATGGTACAAGAGGAATCAATGTTCACAACAAAATCGAATACTAGCAACAATTATGAAGGTTGTGACGTCGGATGCAACCAATGGTGCAACAAGTATAAGTTATTTATTTCTTTGAAAATATATGTTGTGAAGGTATTACACCTTCATTGTATTTTCTATAGTACTATTCATGTAATTGTTGGGAGAATGTATGTTTTGTTAAATAATTCTATGATCTTTTAGTGGACATGAACATGGAATAGTGATTCATGACTAATAGTTGGAGGTTGCGGTGGAGTATCTAATATTTAAGTTTATTCTTTATAAAGGAGAAATGATGTGGAAGGAAGTTGGTGGAGAGTTTGATAGGTCTAAATTTAAGAATCATGAAGATTAGATGAAATTCTCGTTAGAATTGTCTTAACATTATTATTTTTGTAGAGGTTGAACAAAAGAATATGGGAAAAATTTCGAAGTTACCTTGTAGTAAAGGAAATTCTTGATGAATAAGATCCATTCGACATTTGACATACTTATAAAATTTGTAAATTTGTTTAACCTTGGATGTAATCTAGATTTGAAGGAGTAAATTGGTAAAACACTTGAGTAATACGTAGGAAATTGTCCAAATTTTCCATCCGGACCAAGGGATAGGTTCTACCAGAACTTGGCCGGGGCTAAGCCATGTGTTGTCCGTCTGAACCACTTAAAGATACTGCCAAAGCTTGGCCGGGGCAAAGCCCTTGCTGTCCTATTGGACCATGAAACATACTTCCAAAACTTGGTCGGAGCAAAGCCCTTTGCTGCCCTTTTGGACCATGAAAGATACTGCCAAAAATTGGATGGGGCAAAGCCATTTGCTATCCTTTTGGACCACAACACTTATAAATCAAAAACAAAAATCTCTAAAATTGTTTCTTCATATTTGGAATATGGAAATTACCTTTGTACAATAAATAAAGAAAGAAAATGTGCTGCCAAAAGGCCAGGGCAATAGGTCGTATCAATGGTAATACATCCTAAGATTCTTTGCATTCCAAGGTCTTGGAATTTTTCTTCTGGAAAGATCTTTAAGTCGGTATGACCCTAGGCTTATGATATCTGTGACACGATATGGACCCTCCCAATTTGGTCTGAGCTTCTGTTTTTTGTTTGTCCCCATAGCTCTCTGTAAGACCAGGTCATCTGGCTTGAACGTCCATATCCGGACTATTCGGTTGTAAGTTTGTGCCAGCCCCTGTTGGTAAGCTGCAAGTTTAATCCGGGCGCTGTCCCTTCTTTCTTCTGCCAAGTCCAGGTCTTTTGCTATGGCCTGGTCATTTTGCTTCGGGCTGAAGCATTCGGTCTGAATAGTAGGTAGGCCTGCTTCCAAAGGTATGACAGCTTCCATTCCAAATGCAAGCGAGAAAGGAGTTTGTCCGGTACGTCTTCTTGGGGTAGTCCGGTAAGCCTATAGAACATGGTACAACTGCTCGATCTATTTTCCTTTTGCCGCCACTAGTCTCTTCTTTATGCTGGACTGAACAGTTTTGTTAGATGCTTAGGCTTGCCCGTTGCTCTAGGGGTAGCAGGGTGTGGAGTTGAAAAACCTAATTCTATATTCTGTGAAAAAATCATTGAATAGGTTTCCTACGAATTGTGCTCCGTTGTCCGACACAAAGGCATACGGAACACCGAATCTAGTCATGATATTTCTCCAGACAAAGCACTTGACATCCGTCTCATCGATGGTCATGAGTGGCTCTGCCTATACCCACTTTGTGAAGAAATTCATAGCCATAATGAGGAACTTAAATCCTCTGGGTACAGTGGGTAGCTTTTCCACAACATCAAGTCCCCACTAGGAGAAAGGCCATGGGTTAGTGAGAGGTTGTAAGTCAACTGCCAGCTAGTGGATGATCGGGGAAAACCTCTGACAACTGTCATATTTCCGAACCAAATCCCTAGCATTTGAATGCATGGTCAGCCAGTAATAGCCTTGTAAAATGGCTCGGTGAGCTAAGGATCTTCCTCCGGAATGGCATCCACAGCTGCCAGCATGGATTTCATTCAAGACGGTGAAAACCATACTTGGGTGAACACAGAACATGTATGGTCCGGTAAAGGACCATTTGTACAGCTTGTGATCCAGTGAAAGCCAGTAACGTGCTGCCTTGTGTTCAATTTGATGAGCAAGCCTTTTGTACACCAGGAGGATATCATCCTTTAAGAAGGCACGATTGGATCCATCCATCTTGGGCCCAAATTGATATTGAGGACCTCCCTTTGTTCCCCCAGATCAATGCTAGGCTGCTGCAAGATTCCTATGGTGATGGTCTAGGGGTTCTCCGAATCGTGGACTGAAGCTAGTCCGGCCAATACGTTAGCGTGTGTATTATGCTCCCTGCCTATCTGTAGGAGGGTGAATTTATAAAAATTCCCTGCCAGTTCCCTGGCCTGCTGGACATATCAGCCTATTCTATCATCCCGAGCCTTATACTCCCCGGTCATCTGATTGACTACAAGTTGTGAATCACTATAGGTCGTCAGATCTGTTATACCCAAACCTAGTGCCATCTTTAGTCCTGCCAGCAAGGCTTCATACTCAGCTTCGTTATTGGAGGCTGAGAATTCTAGGTGGATTGCATGTTCGTAAACTATTCCATCCAGTGAGCGGATCACAATACCAGCTCCAGAACCTCTGTTGTTTGATGCTCTGTCGACATATAGTTTCCATCCGGAGTAATCCTCTAGGACTAATACTGCTTTGGAAATTGCTTCGGGATAAAAGTGAATGGCCCGGGATGACACAGGATCCTCCTCAGCTGGTCTTGGTGAAAATTCTGCCACAAAATCTGCAAGTATCTGTGCTTTAATGGCGGTCTGGGGTTGGTACCAGATGGAAAAGTTTTCCAATTCTACTACCCATTTAGAAATCCTATTTGATAGATCTGCTTTCCGAAGCACGATTTTCAGAGGATGCTCTGTCAAGACGGTGATGGTGTGGACTTGGAGGTAAGAGTACAATTTCCGAGAAGCCGAGACAAGTGCCAGAGCCAATTTTTCTAAGGGTAGATACCGGGTCTCAGTGTCTAGTAGAGTTTTGCTCGAGTAGTATACCGGGAGATGGTTCTGCCCTTCCTGCCATACCAAGGCCGAGGTACTGCTTTAGCTCGGCCAAAGCTTGTTCGGATTTTTCAGTCCACTGGAATCTCCTCTTGCTTGACTTCTTAATTAGATCGAATAAAGGTCGGCATTTGTCGGATGACCAACTGATGAATCAGTTTAATGTTGCTGCCATCCCAGTTAGTTTTTGCACATCCTTTATAGTCCAAGGGGCTTGAATATTTTTGATCGTTGCAATTTGATTCGGATCCGCTTCAATGCCTCTTTTGGTCACCAGATGTCCCAAGAATCTACCAGAACCTACTCCAAAGGCACATTTTTCCGCATTGAGCTTGAGCTGGTGTTTTCTCAATAAGTCAAAGATTTGTTGCAGATCTTGTAGGCGATCTCGGGCCACTTTACTATTTACAACCATATCGTCTATGTATGCCTCTATGGTCCAGCCAATGTGAGGTTGGAACAAGGTCGTAACCATTCTCTGATACATTGCTCCGGTATTCTTTAATTCGAAGGGCATCACTTGATAGCAGTAAAGGCCCCTGGGTGATATAAAGGCAGTCTTCTCTGAGTAGGGAGGGTACATAGCAATCTGATGGTGCCTCCGGTAAGCATCCATAAAGCTGAGTCGGTCGTGTCTGGCCGTTGCGTCTACTAGTTGATCAATCCATGGTAGTGGAAAGGGATCCTTCGGGCATGCATCATTAAGGTTTGTTTAATCCACACAAACCCTAAATTTCCCATTTTTCTTCTTCACGACGACTGTATTAGCCAACCATGTTTGATACTGTACCTCTCGAATTGCATTTGCTTCCAGTAATTTTTTCACCTCTTCAATGATTGCCTCAGTATGTATTGCTGCAGACTGGTGAGCCTTTTGTACGATGGGCC
>NMUG010002871.1:0-15434 GCA_002855965.1 Monotropa hypopitys
CATAAGGGTTATTGGCAAATTTGGTTGATGCGAAAACCATACGAATTAGACCTTAGCATAAAGGTCGATTATATCAAATTTTGGCTAATACGAAAGCCATGCATTTTAATTTTAACCTTAGAATAAGGGTTATCAATGAATTTGGTTGATGCAAAAACCATGCGAATTAGACCTTAGCGTAAAGATCGATCATATCAAATTTAGTTAATGTGAAAACCATACATTTTAATTTTGTCCCTAGCATAAGGGTTATCGGCGAATTTAATTGATGTGAAGGCCATATGAATCAGACCCTAGCGTAAAGGTCATCCTTTTCAATATCCATCCATTGCAAAGGTTGAATAAGTGAAATTGGCAATTGCGATGTCCGAGTTGTTTAAAATTTATATCTCAACAAAAGGGTCATGAAATTTTTAAAATTATGAACCCGAGAGAAAGGGCTATGCGATTTTCAAATGCAGTTGTGTGATTTTCAAAAGCGATTGAACGATTAAGCAAATTTTAAAAAAGATTTTCAAATGCGATAATGAGATTTTCAAATGCAATTATGCGATTTTTAAATGCGATTATATGATTTTCAAATGCGATAATACAATTTTCAAATGTGATAATGCGATTTTCAAATGCAATTATGCAATTTCAAATGCGATTATGCGATTTCCAAATACGGCTGTGCGATTTCCAAAAGAGACTAAGCGATTTTCAAATGCGGTTGTGTGATTTCCAAAAGAGACTAAGCGATTTTCAAATACGGCTGTGTGATTTCCAAAAGTGACTAAGTGTTTAAGAGAATTTCAAAAGCGATTATGTGATTTTCAAATATGATTGTGCAATTTTAAAATGTGATTGAATGATTAAGAGAATTTCAAAAACAATTTCCAAATGCGAGAATGCTATTTTCAGATGTGATTATGCAATTTTCAAATGTGATTATGCAATCTCAGATGTGATTATGTGATTTCAAAAGTGATAAATGCGATTATACAATTTTAAAAATTTTAAAATATGATTATAAGATTTCAAATATGATAGCACATTTTTAAAAAGTCATTTCATGCAAATTAACCCTAGAGGGGTTATGCGATTCGTAAATTCAATCTTAACCCTACAGGAGTTATGCGATTTTTAAATTCAATTTTAACCCTAGAGAGATTATATGATTTTTAAATTCAATCTTAACCCTAAAGGGGCTATGTAATTTATAAATTCAATATTATTCCTAGTGGGGTTATGTGATTTCTAAAAATGATGCAATTCAAACCCTAGAGATAATATGCAATTTCTAAATTCAATTTTAACGTTAGAGGGGTTATGCAATTGTTAAGATCAATTTTAACCTTAGAAGGGTTATTAAATTCAAATTAAACCCTATAGTAATTATGTGATTTTATATTTAATTTTATTTAAAGGGTTACACGGTGTAAATTGCCAATCCTACCGGGACTATGAGATGTTGCGATAATTTCATGAATTTTAAATTTATTTTTACACAGGGAATATTTTGTTTTATTTTCAATCCTAGAGGGATTATTGTAGAAAATATTTGTTAAAAACAAAAAAAACTTTTTATTTTCTCTCTCAAAAAAATTGGGCGGGTGGTAGGTGACTTATTCAAAAACATTTTTAAAAAAATACATTTAATTAAAATAAAACAATTACATATACTTTTTTATTTTCCAAAAAAATGTTCAATCAAAAAAATCAATCAAACAAAAATTAATAAATAAATAAATATATGAGTTAAGTTTTACTATTTTCAATCATTTGCGATAAGTATACACATGTGCGGCATAATGACATATATTGTGCAAATCGATAACATGAAAATAAATACAAATGCTAATTTTATTTTTTGTATATTATATGCATGAAAATAATAAAAAAACATGAATGGAAATGAAAAGCGAGGGCTTACTTTGAAGGGTATCATAAGAAGAATTGACGGAAGGCAGAGTGCCAGATAAAGGATCACCATAGTTGGAAAACAATTCAAACTGTACAATATCTAACAGAAACTTCAAAAATGCTCTGAGGAAAGAAGGAAAACGAATGAGGAAGAAGAAGAGAGGTGCCAGAGAAAGGAGGAGGGTTGAGCATTAGGCATCTGACAGCCAACACATAAAAACATAGTTAGATCCCTATGACATGAATCATTTTTTATGAATACGACTGATGCTAAGGTGTTCCATTTATGCGACACATTGTTCCATCCTCGTGGTGCTTCAAAACAATTCAAGGGGCATTTCACATGCCTCTAGGTGTTTCAAAAAATTTTCTAGGGACAGCACCTGCCTCATGATGTTTCTAAAAATTTGCTAGAGGTGTCGCATCGGTGCCCGGGTATGACGATAAATGAGCAAGGATTCTCGCATTCTTATAGACAAGTACGGTAAAACAAGTTAGTACAAGAAAATAGGCTTAGGCTTGCTAGCTAGAATATAGGGTCGCTGATAGATAAAACCACAGAGTTAATTGATTGCATGATTAGAAGGAGAATTAGCAGCACTTGTTTACAAGAGACCAAGTGGGTTGGAGAGAAAGCTAAGGAAATCGAGAGCACCGTGTATAAGCTTTATTACATTGGAAAAAATAGACATATGAATGGAGTGGGGGTAGTTATACAAAAAAACTTTAAGGATTCCTTTGTCACAGTCTTGAGAAAGGGATATATGATTATTTTGGTTAAACTAGTGATTGGAGAGATTATTATAAATTTTATTAGTGCCTATGCATCCCAAGTCGGTTTGGATGATCATGTGAAAGGACAATTCTGGGATCAAATGGGTGAGATGGTGCAAGAGATTTTTTTGGGAGAAAATATATTTATAGGGAATGATTTCAGTGGAATGTAAACCACATTAAGCAAGGGTATGAAACGGTCCATGGTGGTTTTGGATTTGGCTCCCAAAATGAAGATGGAAAGAATATTTTAGACTTTTCAGTGGCTTTTGACCTTAGAATAATGAACACTTTCTTTAGGAAGAGGCATGAGCATCTTATCACTTATAAGAACGGGTCTAATAGAAGCTAAATAAACTACTTTCTAGTAAGAGGTGCATATCATTTAGTTTGCAAAGATTATAAGTTCATACCCGAAGAGTGTTTGGTGTCACAACATAGGCTTATAATCCTAGATGTTTGTTTGAAAGGTCCACAGAGAATGAGAAAATAGAACAGAGACCTGCAAACTAAATGGTGGAGCGTACGAGGGGAGAAGTTGGAGTTGTTTAGAGATAAGATGTTAAATGAAGGAAGTTGTAATTTTGAGGGCAGTAGTTATGAAATGTGTAACATGATGGCAGACTCCATTTAAAAAATATTGCAAGAAGTTCTTGGAGAGTGGAAAGGGAGAGGGTCCATCTCAAAATATACTTGGTGGTAGAATAATGATGTCCAGACCATAGTAAAAGCTAAAAAGAGCGTTTTAAGAAGTGGCAACAAGATAGAAGTGATGCCAATTTTAGGAGCTGTCAACAAGCTTGTAAGGAGGCCAAGAAAGCTATTGGAGAAGCTAAGATGAGATCGTTTAAGTATTTCTGTGCTAGACTAGATAATATGGATGGAGAAAAGAATATATATAAGCTTGAAAATTGGAGAGAGAATAAAAGAGAGATGTATCACAAGTTAAGTGCATAAAATATGATGACAATAGGATACTAGTGAAGGATGAGGAGATTAAGAGAAGATTAAAGAATTATTTTAATAAATAATTGAATGAGAAGCATGATAAAAACCTAAGCGAAAATCATTTGGATGCTTCTAGTAAGAATGAGAGTCAAGAGTATATGTTCTATCGCCGGGTACAAAAGTATGAAGTGATAAATGCAATGAGTAGAATGAAATCAGGCAAGGCTTTAGGACCAGACGGCTTACCTATTGAGGTATGAAAGAGCCCAGGGCACATAAGAGCGATTTGGTTGACAAAACTCTTCAACGAGATTATTTTGACTAGAAGGATGCCTAATGGGTGGAGAAATAGTATTCTAGTACTAATATATAAGAATAAAGGAGATATTCGGAGTTGAAACAATTATAGAGATATTAAATTGATAAGTCATACATTAAAACTGTGGGAAAGAGTTATTAAGCATCGACTAAGAATGCTAACAATAGTATGAGAATTTGGGTTATGCGGGGTAGGTCAACAATGAAGGAAATATACTTGTTAAGAAGATTAGTTGAAAAATATAGAGAAAAAAAGAAAGGTGTTCACATGGTTTGTATAAACTTAGAAAAGGCATATGATAAATTGGCTAGAGACATTATATGGCGGGCCTTGGAGAGAAAAGGCATAATGAAAGGATATATTTATGTGGTTACAGATATGTATGAAGGTGATGTCACCACTATTAGATATTTTGTAGGGGATACAAATAAATTCCCAATCACAGTAGCATTACATCAAGGGTCTGCTTTGAGCCCTTATCTTTTTGATTTAATTATGGACAAATTGACTAGACCCATTTAGGATGATGTCCCATGGTGTATGTTGTTTGCTGATGATATTGTCTTGGTAGATGAAACTACAAAAGGTGTTAATGTCACGACCCAACCCAAACACGAGCCATGATCGGCCAACAAGCAAGCTTGCAAGGGCCTAAAGATACGAGCTAAGGGATTCCATCACAAAATAAATAGTAAATGCGGAAGCGCGAACAAATACCCAGAGAAGTGCATAAATAATTTCCATTACCAGTATCTTTTCTTTTACAATAATGTAGGCATTTACATGGCTTATACAACGAAAAAGTGCATCATAAATAATTTCCATTACCTCTTCATGTCCTGCTGAAATTTTTTTAATGAAAACACATAAGCATTATGCTGGAGTGAATTAAGATATGCCAGGATTATAAGTTTCCATAGATCAACAATACCACATTTCCAATTTCATTTTTAATATATTAATCATGTGCCTCATTAGCTGTGCGAAGATTATTGTTATAAGCATTATTGTCTTACATGGCCTTAATCATTTATCAATCATTTCCCAAACCTATGGCTGTTCCCATAGCTCGTTTTTTCACTTGACATTCCAGCATGAATTTCATTTTTCTCTTCACGGTACCAGTCGTTTAGGTAGCGACCCTAAGTAATATAAAGATGGTGTAATATCTCCCAATGATCACCTAGTCATGATCCCACCCTTATTCCCCTTATCCTACCAGTTTTAGATCCAGACCCCGACATCAGGTATTGTGTCACCTCTCATTCTGTTCAATCATATAAAAGGAACTTTTCCAAGTTTTCCAATCCATGGTAATAAAAGAAGAGGTGCATGCCATTTTTAATTCAAAGGTCAACTTATTATCGTTTGGATACTCATTAGCATATAATCGTCCTTTTGACAAATGACTAAGCATGCTTTTGAAAAAATACGAATAACCAAGGCATATAGAGACTCACTTGAGTTTGAGGTTTCCTTGCTTTTTATCTTTTTCGTCAAATATTTTCCAAGCCCAAATCTAGCATATCAATTATAAGTTTCATTATTTCTCTTTTTCTTCCTTTTTCTTGTACATTTTATTATTGTCAAGCTATTCTAGGCTAACTTCCGAATAGAGATGGCCAGAGCAAGCTTTGCTGAGCAACCATTAAGTCAAAGTACATACTAGCCGAACACAATAGAGGCCGAAGGGCTTGTTGCCGAACATATCCAGACCAAAAGGATTACTGGCCAAACATACACACACTGACCATAGGGCTGCTAGTCAAGCATAGAAGGCTATCATTGATCATTGGACCGAGCACATAAATGGGCCGAACTTGCCGAGCACTGGGACGAAGGACTCATTCCCTGTACGAACAGTGTCACACCCCGCTCCGATTACTCAACTAAAACAAGATGCAAACAGACAGGCCTGTGATTAGTCCCTAGTTTTGTAGTTATAAGTGACTAATCTACATTCCGTTTTTGTTCTTTTATAGCTTATACGCCTCAATTGTACATGTTTTACGCTTTTGGTAGTTTTTGGATCATTACAGGAATATGTGCTATGAATGAATGCATTAGTCCCATGTGATCCATGATGACTTAAAGATGTCGGCCACAGACATTGCACGACACGGTTGAGCATCAAGGATGAGCGGTTGAGTGCAGGCTTTGACGAGCGCAAAACCCAAACAAGACTACAAAAACAGCCTATTGCTGAAGTAGGGTACCGGTCTCCCATGAGGCTGGAGACCGGTCCCTCCAAGCCATAAAAGATGACATTCTGAGTAGTAGGTCTTGAAGTTGGAGCAAAATGCCCGGGTACCGATCTCCCATAAGGCCAAGGACCGGTCCCTTGAGAAGACTTTTGGGTGCTATTTTGAACAGTAGGTCCTGAAGCTGGAGCAAAAAGGGCGGGTACCAGTCTCCCATGAGGCTGGAAACCGGTCCCTTAGTTTGTATTTTTGGTGCCATTTTGAGTAGTAGGTTTTGAAGATGAAAGCATTTGTAAAGGGTACCAGTCTCCCAGGAGTCCGGGGACTGGTCCCTTAGGTTTAGAATTGCTAATTTTCTAAATGTTTTGTGTAACACTTGGGGATATTTTTGTCCAACTTAGGAGAATTTTTAGGGGTCATATAAGAGGGAAACCATGTTTTTGGTTTCCTTATTCTCTTTATTCTCTCATTTTACATTAGATACATTTTAGACAGAGAGAGAGAGCTAAGGAAGGAGGCTAGGGTTCTTCAAGGTAAGCTTCTATGGAGTTTTCATTTGCTTCCTCCTTCTTTGCTTCTAGTTTTTTCATTTCTATGGCTAGAACACTCAAGGCTAGGGTCATTCATGAAGTTGTAATCTCCTAACTCTTTGTATAAATTTCTTGTATTGAGTTTTGGTTGAATATATGATTTAGATGTGTTCTATTATGCTAGAATTTCAATACTTCCTATTTCATTCAATTATTAACCGGTAAATAGTTGTATTTCATGTATTGGTGCTTATTTGGTCCCGTGAGCTTGAGTGAGATAATCTATTCATCGTATGACAAGCCGTGCTATCGGACAATGCATGTCATTGAGACGAGTTGTGCTGGTAAGACGGGGTGTGCTTGGCGACGATAGCATATGCCACTCGGCGATTCATGGACACTCTTTCGATGATATCTCATAGAGTCGCAATCTAGGGATATTGGCTATCCAATCCCATTACACACATTGCAAGCATAGAGTAGGAAAATCAATAAATTGAATGACCTGTGGTAGCCAAAAACTTTAAAGTTGGCCTTCTAGATGACTGGACCTCCAAATACCAGTTAGGTGTCGGTGCTCTGGAGCTGGGCGGTCGTTGTTGGGTCGATGGACTATGTAGGTCCCTGCAAGGACAAAAAGGGGATCCACCTGTCGGGCTCCTGCAAAACAAAGGTTAGTGCCCGCCGATTGATTTTAACCGACGGGGCCTCCGAAGCTTAAGTTAGTCTCTTTTTAGGGAAGAAGACAAAAAGCAATATGAGGCTGGACACTAGACAGTCGGGGAGCAGATCCCATGAACAATACCCAAATGGGGTATTTATAGGGATTGGTGCTTTTTAGGGCAAGATTTGGTGCGTGGGCCACACGTTATGGGTTCCCCCGTATGGTATTTGACCTGGATGATGCACGTGTTTGGCCAATGCTGGCTGGTGCGACTAATGGCCCGGGTTAACCGTACGGACGAGAGAAAAGAAGGTAGGCGTGATGCTCATTGCCAGAGGCCAAGCTGAGAGGATGCCCTTCCGTTATGATTCGGTCGACCGGGAGCGATGTTTTACCACAGGACTAGTGACCGATGCTCTACCGACTGGTTTTAGTAGCCGGAGGGGTCAAATTTTCTTGGCCTATCCACATTGTCGGAGCATTTTGCCGAGAGGGGGATTGTCAGATGGTATTGGGCCTACAGAAGGGCCATGAGAATAGTGATACCAAACGATATAAGAGATCTAGAGCGGGATCCGGGATTATGCCAGATCCGACCCCTCAAAGCTAAGGTCCGGCTACCACAATAGCCCCTTAATCTTTTCCAGCTTAGCTAGAAAGGATTGATCATGTAGGGCCAGACACTCTGATTCAGTGGGGTGGTCCGAACACCGTAGATGCTAACATCTGACACCATCAGATGAATAACGGCTAAGATGTCAGCGTTCTACCATGTGGCGGCATCTGGTTCGCTGGTCAAATGGTACCTCTTCAGTACTTGTGCAATTTTTAATGTTTGATAGCTATGTTGTGTACCTGGTTGGAGCCTATATACAGGCCTTTGAGGTGGGATGCCCGGGACTTACGCTTGAGCAAAAGGACCCTCCGGAGAGCTCTTCATTCCTTCGGCAATTGTGTTTTTGCAATCGGCATGGATCAAGTGGTCATCATCCCCTCGTCTTCTTCAAGTGTAAATTCAGATTCGCTGTTTCAGATGTCTTCAGATGAGCAATCTCCCATCGACAGCTCAAAAACATCTCCAGCCGTATTCTCTGCTCCAGAGGCTTCTACCACGAGACAGTCCCGAGCTGCCGATTGGTCCAACATCGTTCGCCATTTTTCTAATGAAAACAAACCAACATACGCTGCGCTGGGGGGTCGGCCAAATAGGGCCTTAGGAGGTTCAATCCGGGCGTCCGGAGGGGATCGACGTTGTCCTTACCTGCATCATTTTCGTAGGGGGATGCCCGAGTTTCAAGAGTTCTACTGCCGGTATAGGATCCCAACATCAGTAAACTACGTGGAAGTTAGATCGGAGGTCACCTACTCCGAGGATTATGTGACGGTTCCTCTGATGGCCATTACCGAAGGGCGACTAAGAATTCCGTTTCACCCCCTCCTTCGAGAGTTCTTGTTTTCATTCCACCTTGTGCCGAACCAACTGTCGGTGAATGGTTATCGAACCATAGGCTGCATCCTAGTGTTGTGCGAGAGACACGGTCTGGAGTTTACCATACCGGACCCGATGGGGTTATTTTCTATTTCTCGGAACCGGTCGTCTAGCAGGTACTACTTTACTGCCCGAAGGCCATACGGGGATGTCTTCTTGAGGCTACCGGACTCAGAGAAGTGGACGAACGTATACCTCCAACTATTTGGTGAGTACAATTTTGGTCCGGGAAAGAACGTCTGTATCCTTTGTTGACCAAAGAGGGCTGTTTTGGTAAGGATTCGGCAGCTTAGCCCCAACAATTCCTTGTTCCTAGTCTTATTTTGACTTCATTTTTCCTGTGCAGTTGTATCATCGATTTCCAGTTATCTGAGAAGGACTTCGTCGATCGCCCGGAGCAAGGCTCTGATGGGATGTGACGGTAGGGATGCTCCCACCCTCCTAGGATACGAGCCAATGTACCAGAGCTTTCTGGAGGACCAAAAGAGAAGGGGAAATAGAAAGTCAACGTCTGAGCTTGGTCCGCGAGCCCCTCCACGAAAGAAGATGACCATTTTTGAATACTTCCAGGAAGTTGATGCCGAAGCGGTAAGAGAAGCCGAAGCGGCAAAGGGCACGGGGCCGAGCTCAGTGCCACCGGACACAACTGGTCCGACAATTGATACTGCGATTGAACCACCGGTTGCGCCTCCGGACAATAATGTAGAATTGCACCCGGTCAACGAAGAGCCCATGTACTATGACGAGGAGCATGTCGATCCTGAGGAGCCTACCAAACGTTATGCAGAGTTTATAAGATATTCTGTTAATCGGAAGCTTAAACCACCTCTGGCAGAACCGTAGCCGCCCCAGCCCTAGGCTCCAAGCTTTTGTAAGTATAATGGGAGGCCTATCCTGGAAACGGACAGTGTGAATGCTGATCCATGGGTCGCGCATCCCCTCCTTCGTGCGTTACAGTTGTTGGATGATATGAGAGCTCTGCCGGTCGATGTGGAACATATCTATGATCACGTCGGAACATGCCTCATAAAGGTAACAACCTTCTTCGCCCTGTTTGATTCCATGTTTGAGACTTTGCTGATGATATTTCCTGGTTTCTGTATGCTTGCCAAAGCTTTGCCGGCCTATATAAAGCCACCCAATCAGTCCTTTGGGGAGTATGGAGAAGGGATGTGAAAGCTCGCGCACTTTGGGCCGGTCTTGCGGACGTGGAGGCCCAGAAAACGACCCTCCTTCAGGAGGTTGAGAAAGTGCTGGCAGAGCAGGCCGAGATGAAGAAAATGATATATGCCTCTGATGATTTTGAAGAAAAACTCCGATGGGCCATTGCCGAAGCAGACAAGAAGGCCTACATTGAGAGGCTCCGGGATGCCCGAGAGCAATATCGCCAAGAGATGCACGAAATCTGTCCCGAAGCTCATGAAATCAGCTTCAAGGGAGGCTATGATCTGGCTTATCACGACGCCTGGAAAGCGGCATTGGATACTGTCGACATACCCGCTGATTCGCCCTTCCGAGCCAATGTGATTGTGCCGGATTGGGAAGTCCCTCCATTGGAGTTTCCAAACAGAGATCCTCCTGCAGATTCACCGGAGACCCCTTCTACTGAGGTGCCAGAGACTCTTACCTCTGAACCAACAAAGATTCCTTCCGCTATTCCACTAGAGGCCGCCTCTGCTGATTTATCGGGGATTACTCCCGTCAATCTATCGGAGGCTCCTTCTGTGAATTTTTCAGAGGTCTCTACCATTAATTTGACGGAGGATCCGTCTGCCAATTTGCCAGAGGTTCCCTCCGTTGATGTACCGGTGACTCCTCCTCCGGAATGTTCATAGTGTAAATTTTTCTGCTTCCACCTGAACAATTATTGTAATATGACACATATGTAATCTTTTGTTTTTAATGTTACCTTTTTCTGTCGGAGGGCGTGTCAGATAGTAGTTTGGAAATAGATCCGAGAAGATAGAGTATTAGGCCCTCCTATGGAGAGAGAGGGAATCTCATTGATAGTTGAAGTTCAGCCGACGAGCCTCTCGATAGGACTTCAGATAGACATAAGTCGGAGGCCGTTTGATACGGCTTCGTCAATAAAGAAGATCCCGCTGTTAATTGGTGCATACAGGCCTCTTCATGGAAAGTCGAGAGAATATAGATTCAGAAGTCCGAATACATAGATTGGGCTTTGATAATTTATAGTCTGGCCGTTAGCTGATCAATCAAATTGCCTTGCCGATGATAATAAGATATCATTTAGAATTGCATAATGATACTATAATGGGGGATGAGTTACCGGACCTCATGCGGTGGTGGACGACAAGTTCATATCCTTTCGGACCCTACTGGAGCCATGCCTATGATGCAGCGTGATTTTGGGGGACAAATCACCCACAGCCTTCACAACTACACAGCGGAATAGAAACGAAGGGGATAAACAGAATACCACCGTTGAATCCGAAGATTGCAGATGTTGATTCTCTTCTCGATCTGTTGATTGGCAAGCCAATACCGGATCAAGGCTCATTGGTCTGTTGATTCGCGCACGAATACCCAGAGGAACGGCTTCAAACACTCTCGTTGATTCTCACAGAGAATACCGAAGGAATTTGGTTACAATGAACAAGCAATACGCTATCAAGGTTTTCAATATCAAAATTCAAGTCTCCTTTACATTTGTACGTGAGATCCCTATATATAGGGCGGCCACGTGAAATACCAAAAGAGGCAACAAACCCTAAGTTCAAATATGGGCCACCGACACAATAGGCCCAAAAAGGAAAATTCTAGAATCCCTAATTAATCGAATAAGTAAAGAAATGACTAAAGACAAAAAGGTACAATTATTGTGGGACCAGAAAGAGAGAGTGGAACACATTCCGAGTTCACGGAACAAGTTCCTTAGCGTCTGAGCCCGCTGTCTTATTCTTGCCGCGCAGAAGGAGGGAAGCTTAGCTGCATTCAGCACTTCGGTCCCTTGCCGCGCTCAGTACCCAGACTTTGCCCGAGTTGAAGGCTTGTGCGTGTGAGGAGAGCCTCCTGCTGGGTAGAGTAAATGGGTCTTCCTTAACGAGTGCGGGCCCGGGCTGGTCTGTTGGAGAATACCTCTGGCCGCGTTGGGGAATAAACAAATGAGCCCGTACTGTAGCGGCTTGGCCGAACACTGGGAGTGCGGGAGAAATTGCCTTGACTTCCTAGAGAGCTGACAAAGGTTGGATGGAACAACTGGCATTCCGGATGTGACTTGCCGCGCTCAATGGGAACAACATTTGGTTGTTCCAGGATGGCTAAGTTTCTATAAGATTGTTGTAGCCAAGCTGTGGTAGGCAGCTCGGCAGCCGTGTTCTTCCTCCTCCGAGGGTGGCATAACCACTCTCGATAGCACCAGGCCTTTCTAATAAGATTATCAGCAACTATGACCCGACAAGGGGTCTGGTGAATGCCCTAAAGGGCTATCTGGTAGTGCGGGGAGGGTTATAGGAGATTGCTGTCCTGCGCGGCAGATTTCCTGGGCCGCGCAGCTGGGTAGTCTGCATCATCCACCCTAGGTTGGAATAAGTTCGACCACGAACTTGTGCTCCTCCTATGCGTCCAAAAGAGACCCATGTTCTTGACCATTGCAGGTTCATAAGCATCCCTAGGGGCAGATTCTTGTCCACCGAGCTGATTTGGGACTGGTTCCACCAGAGGGGCCGAGTCTGTTATTGGTTTGAGGAATCGCTGATCTGAAACGACCCTGTCATGGATGACACACTCCATGAGCAGCCTTCCTCCGTCGAGAGCTGATAAACTGTCACCCTCCTGGTCAAGACCGCACAACTGGGGTTGTTGGATGAACCCGGATACTAAACCCCTCATGCTGAGCTCGCCGACCTGCCAGGGCTCCCTTAGCAAGTCGATATCTGGAGTCAGATCCCACATATTCTCATAAGTCTTTGTTGTGGGACCATTCTCTTGAACTGTTCAGCTCTTCTCGGGACCCCGTTAATTAGGGTTGAGAACGGCAGGAGCGAGGGTAGCCGCGCACGGTTTGAGGAATCTACAATTCCTGTTGGTCGGGTTCCAACTGCTTGGTCGTCCCATGGGAGCGCGTTGGAACAAAATGAACTGACATAGCACGGGGCTGAGCCGCGCTGAGCCGCGCTGTTCGTCCAGGGCAGCTGACTCGAGTTCCGAATGCACCACTTCCTCTGCTCCTTCAGATGCTAACCACACCGGGACATGTTATGAGAGGTAAACTTATCAGAGGATTCCATCCTAAGATGTGGGAATAATAGAGGCTCGAAGATAGACTTCTGGCTTGTGACAATTTCCTCCAAAAGGGGTTCTTCGTCATAGATCGGACTCTGGTCATATGCACCAAAAGGACTCACCGTAGCTTCTTGAAGACCTCCTCCGACGAAGAGAGATTCCTCCTCGTCAGGCCCCTGGATAACTGGGTCATCCTTTTCCTCTACCCGAAGGGGGCGCAAACTCTTTTGTCGTCGCCGCGGTTGGGACTGTTGTAGTAGCTGGGTGTGAATGGTGGCGACGCCGTCCACCACTTTCTTCATCGTGTCCTCCAATCGGTTGAATTTATCAACCTAACTAGGTTTCTCCATGGGAGTCATCTTCTCAGATCGACGCCTGATCTCGGTAACCCCAAAGATGGAACTTCTCCTTGAGGCCATCTGAGCTTCTGGTGGGATTGGTGTACTGTGTCTGCTTCCTCCAAGGACTGAAACAGACAGCTCTCCAGGGATACGAAACGAGAGCTCTGATACCAATCTGATGCAGCGTGATTTTGGGGGACAAATCACCCACAGCCTTCACAACTACGCAGCGGAATAGAAACGAAGGGGATAAGAAGAATACCACCGTTGAATCCGAAGATTGACGATGTTGATTCTCTTCTCGATCTGTTGATTGGCAAGCCAATACCGGATCAAGGCTCGTTGGTTTGTTGATTCGCGCACGAATACCCAGAGGATCGGCTTCAGACACTCTCGTTGATTCTCACAGAGAATACCGAAGGAATTTGGTTACAATGAACAAGCAATACGCTGTCAAGGTTTTCAATATCAAAATTCAAGTCTCCTTTACATTTGTACGTGAGATCCCTATATATAGGGTGGCCACGTGAAATACCAAAAGAGACAACAGACCCTAAGTTCAAATATGGGCCACCGACACAATAGGCCCAAAAAAGAAAATTCTAGAAACCCTAATTAATCGAATAAGTAAAGAAATGACTAAAGACAAAAAGGTACAATTATTGTGGGACCAGAAAGAGAGAGTGGAACACATTCCGAGTTCACGGAACAAGTTCCTTAGCGTCTGAGCCCGCTATCTTATTCTTGCCGCGCAGAAGGAGGGAAGCTTTGTCGCGTTCAGCACTTCGGTCCCTTGCCGCGCTCAGTACCCAGACTTTGCCCGAGCTGAAGGCTTGTGCGTGTGAGGAGAGCCTCCTGCTGGGTAGAGTAAATGGGCCTTCCTTAACGAGTGCGGGTCCGGGCTGGTCTGTTGGAGAATACCTCTGGCCGCGTTGGGGAAAAAACAGATGAGCCCGTACTGTAGCGGCTTGGCCGAACACTGGGAGTGCGGGAGCAATTGCCTTGACTTCCTAGAGAGCTGACAAAGGTTGGATGGAACAGCTGGCATTCCGGATGTGACTTGCCACGCTCAATGGGAACAACACTTGGTCGTTCCAGGACGGCTAAGTTTCTATGAGATTGTTGTATCCAAGCTATGGTAGGCAGCTCGGAAGCCGTGTTCTTCCTCCTCCGAGGGTGGCATAACCACTCTCGATAGCAACAGACCCTTCTAATAAGATTATCAGCAACTATGACCCGACAAGGGGGCTGGTGAATGCCCTGAAGGGCTATCTGGTAGTGCGGGGAGAGTTGTAGGAGATTGTTGTCCTGCGCGGCAGATTTCCCGGGCCGCGCAGCTGGGTAGTCTGCATCAGCCTACCAGAGGCTGGATCTTTGTTGAGTGATCCCGTAATGAAGAATGGGGTTCCAGGCTCATACGATGGTGGACGAATGGTTATAATCAAAGCCCGAAGTTGTGCCTGCCAGAGCCACACCTACCGGAGTAACCGAACCCTTGCTGGAAGGTCCCATGATGAGGGAAAAGTTTCCGGACTCAAGCTGTGGTGGACGGTGGGTTATAATTAAAGCCTGCAGCTGCGCCCGTCGGAGCCACAAGTATCGAAGAACTGTACTTTTACTGAGTGATCCCGTAATGAGGGATGGGGTGCCGTGCTCATGCGGTGGTGGACGATAGGTTATAATCAAAGCCTGAAGCTGTGCCTGCCAGATCCACGCCTACCAGAGTAACCGGACCCTTGCTGGAAGGTCCCATGATGAGGGAAAAGTTGCCGGACTCAAGCTCTGGTGGACGGCGGGTTATAATCAAAGCCCAAAGCTGCGCCCGCCGGAGCCACAAGTATCAGAGAACCGGACTTTTACCAAGTGATCCTGTAATGAGGGATGAGGTGCCGAGCTCATGCGGTGGTGGACGAAAGGTTATAATCAAAGTTCGAAGCTGCGCCTGCTAGAGCCATGCTTACCGGAGTAACCGGACCCTTGCTAGAAGGTCCCATGATGAGGGAAAAGTTACCGGACTC
>NMUG010002872.1:0-15430 GCA_002855965.1 Monotropa hypopitys
CCCGTACTCAAAATACAAAACCTCACAAACCAAGACTTCACTCACTCAGATAGGATCAGCAGAAATATAATCGAAGTCGCATGGGAACCAATGACAAAGGTTCCGGATGCCAACAATCCAACCACGTCCAACGAAACAAAAAGAACGCCAATAGCTAATTAATAAAAATTAATGAAGGAAAATGTTAATTTTTTTGGAGTGTGACAAGTATACCAGTAATGAACCAGGGGTTGCTCGCAGCTCTCCCAATGGTAGGGACAAACACTCCTATATTAGCCTAGGAGCGAGGCTATCCTTTTACATTATTAGCCTTCTAGCGAAGTTCTATACACCTCTATATTAGCCTTGGGGCGATGTTATATGGCTATGATAACATAAAAATCTTCTTTTTATTTCCAAAATCACTACAAGAAAAAACATTATTTGTATACCTTAAAATGTCACAGAAAGTTGTAATATTATCGCCTATAGTCTTTGGTCACATGAGTCGAAGTTGCCACTGAATACATGACACTAAAAGTCAACATCCACAAAATATTAAAGGTATCGCCAAAAGTTATTTACAACTGCAACAAACATTGTGGCCAAACATGGTTTTTGGCGTCAAACATCAATTTACGGTGACATTACATGTGACCAAATATAGATTTACAGCGACACTGTATATGGCCAAACATAATGAATATTTATCTCATATATAGTTCATCGAACCTTATACTTTATGATTTTTTTTCAATTATAGTTCATTGTGTTTTATAAATGATGAGTTGTTCAACTATCTATTCTTCTACTCAATAATCTTTATCCACGAGTGTAGGGACCGAAGGAAAAACAACAGTGACCGGCTGACCTAGTCATTCTTACGTCGGCCCAATTTTAGCACGGGAAGGTCAGCTTTAGCAAATGCTCGGTGGTCAGGGCGGCGGTAGAGTTCCACGATGCTCCCGTCGGCCCAAGACCCTGGGGCTTCGGCAATGCCTCGAGGACAGCAACCGTTTTGGTCTGACATGCATTGTCCTCGTTTGCAGCAGAATCCTCCTCGAGGACAGTGTCCTGGGATCCCCGCACACAATATTGGCGCACGCAGACCGACAGGACAGCTTTCTCGCGACCCGATGCAAATGGGCGGCTGGGTTGTCTGCCACGCACCTACATATTCGGTCAGACGCTCTGCACAAGGCAGCCTGGTCCGACAGCACGCGCGCCGAAGCGCGTAGTGGCAACGCGCCGTTACTAGCCCAAGCTCTGTCCATTTGACTTTCTCTCTCTAAGATCATCTCCTGACTTTATCATCGGAGGGTTCACCACCGACTCCGGTCGGTAGCCTAACGTTTGTTCCCTGTGCAGCTTGGTTGGAGGTTCATTTCTTTGGACCGACGGTCAGACTTACGGGGCAGAGGAAGACAAACCCACCACTTCAACGAGATTCCTTGATTGCACTCCTCTTCAAATCGTGCTTTCGGGATTTGCGGTTAGTATTGTTTTATTTTTTGATTGGTATTCCATGACGTGTTGATATTTGACATAGTCATTAGTAATTTGTACATAGATTTAAATTTGTATTGAAATTTTAATTTGCTCTCAGTTGTGTCGTACCTTCAGGCACAAGCAATCACTAGTATATATATATATGGCCAGGTTCAACTTACCAAGAAATCTTACCAATGTTTAAAAGAACTTCTATTATGGAGGCAATAGTAAAATGAAATACCATATACCAAGAAGTCATCGACAATCTTGTCAAGCATGTCACTAAAGATCCCCATCATGCATCTTTGGAGAGTACCGGGAGCATTGCATAGTCTAAATAGCATCCATCGGTAGGCGAATGTACCGAAAGGACATGTACAAGTCATCTTCTCCTGATCTTCCAATGCGATTTCAATTTGATTGTAGCGAGAATATCCATCTAAAAATAAATATAATGGATGACCACCCACTCATTCAAGCACTTGGTCAAGTAAGAAGAGCGGGAAATAATCTTTGCAGGTACAAGTATTCAATTTCCAGTAGTCAATGCAAACTCGCCCCCGGTAATAATATGAATGGGAATTAATTCATCATTTTCATTTTTAACTATCACGATTCCGGATTTCTTTGGAACCACTTGCACCAGACTCGGCCATTTACTGTTGGCTATGGGGTAAATAATCCTCACGTCCAACAACTAAAGCACTTTCGCATGGACAACTTCTTACTTATTTGGATTCAATCGTCTTTGTGGTTGACGGTCGGTTTGACATCATTGTTTAGAGAATTACGATGCGTGCGCAATGAAGAGCTTATGCCTTTGATGTCAGCGATCGTGCACCCAATCACATACTTATATGTCCTCAATACTTTCATCAACACGGTCTCTTGCTACTCTTGGTGACTTGAAAATATGTGATGATCCAAACCGTTCATAACGAACAAATCGATAAACGTTTTGTAAAAATTCATCTCAATTGGATATCGATAAGTACTTGATCCCAATAGTGTTGCATAACACTAGTTTCTGTGAAGTTTTTTGTGGAACTATTTGAATCAAATATTTACCGATATCTGATTGGGTTGAATTTTTGCAGGACCATATATTTTATCGATATGAACATTGTGGTAGGGTAAATCTGGATTGGCCACGTGGCACGTGGATCTGGATTGGCCACGTGGTAGGGTAATTGTGAACTGTGACAAGTGTGGAACTGCGGCTACGTGGCAGTGCGGTATGATAGCAACGCGGTTATATGGCAGTGCGGTATGATAGCAACGCGGCTATATGGCAGCGCGGTATGGTGGCAACGCGGTGTACATTGTGGATTCCTTAAGGTTTGGCCTCCCGTATGTCCATAGAGAATCTGAGCATTAGGATAAGGTTTGACTACTGATGGTTGAACATCCTAATGGCATAATATATCTATTAAGGGACGTACGAAGGTAGATCCTAGAGAAATTAGCCATATGTGTTCTCAGAATCAGTTATGGGTTAGAACATAAGAGATAAGGCCTACCGTGAGTCCCACTTCCATGGAATTCCTTGGATTAGGTCAGGACCAGTGAGCAAGACATCTCGGGAGTGCGGCATGGAAGTTTGGGCACAACGGTTGGCATCTCGGTGTCTCATGAACCAAGAAGAAGTGTGTTTCCCAAACTGTAGATAAGGCTTGGCCCAGTGCGGTAGCATTTGCAGTGCGGGACAGTGATGAGCTCGGCATAGTATGGGCGGTGTGTACAGGTAATGGTTAATGGGAAAGATATTAAGCATTACGCACACCAACTGCTATGAGGCCGTGAATGTAGACATATGTATACTTGAGCAGAAGTCTGAACGACTGAAGTCGAAGGGACTGAGAAATTAAATGGGCAGAAGGTGAAAGGACAATGGTCTTGATTCATTCCCTCTTCATTACTGAGGGGTTACGAAGAGGGAACGACACATTGATGACAGATACTAGCAAGTATAAAAGGAGGTGAATGCTTCAACTACGAGGACTGGAATCTCTGGTATCGAAACTCTGCCTAAATTACTTCTCAGTATTCTGTCTTCATTTCTTTCGATTAGGATTAAGTTTCTCTCTTATCGGGACTAACTTGATCATCGGAGGGCCTTCAAGCCACTTGGCTAGGGGGTCATCTAACCTTTGTGGTTGCAGGACAGAAGTGTAATATGAGAATATTCAAAGAAGCAGTGTTACTGGAGCAGCAGATCCATTAAAGGCAAAGTCAAAGCAGTTCACTTGCAAGGGTAAGAATTATCCTCGCACAATTGGCACCGTCTGTGGAAAAAGATGACAACATGAAGAAACAATGAAATGGAAGTTCAACAGGCTGGTGTTGGGGAAGACGGGGGAGTTTCTGCGACTCCTCTAGTTCCCCTGGCTCCAAGGAAGCTAAGGAGTCCATCTCGTTTTCAAAGAACAAGAAGGGGAGGCCCGAGCCATGTCGGCGGAAAGGGCAAAGAAGTCCAAGTCCTAGACGCTAGGCGTTAAACTGATGAAGAGGAACTTGTGCCCATGAATACTGGCGATTCATACTCTGAGGAGGAGGATAGTGGGACCCGAACTTTGGGTTCACAGTCCAAGTCGAGAACCAGATCAATTCGTGTTGAAGATTTGGTGGATAATGTCAAGGCCCAGGCCCAAACTATCAGGCGCCTGGAGGAGCAAATGAACCACATGGTTCACCAGCACGATCCAAAGTTGGTGAATCAAGCGCCATCGGTGGTGGAGGTATCAAACAACCAAGGGAGACGAGCAGTGGACAATCGCCCAAAGGCCATTGGGAACCAGGGAATGGAGCTCAATGCCCGGGGGCGGGTTCAGGCCGCAAACAAGGGAGGAAGGAACCCACCACCACCACCACCACCTCAAAGATGGAGGCGTGTGGCCAGGGGTTCCCAACAAACCGGTGAGCGCCTAACCCCAACGGGAAGCCATGTCAACGAGGTCACCCCAGCCAGATCGACAGCCTCTGTCACAGATCTCAGGGAGCAGATAACTTGATGCTGGGATCAAAGGCAGGTGCATCAAGTTCAAAGGGATCAGACTGAGGGTAGGCCAGTACCCTCGGAGGACATTGTTGACTTAAGGAAATACATTGACGAGCACATCAGGGGCAGGGGAACTGCCCAAGATACCGCGAAGCGAGCCGTGCAGCAAATTACCTCTTCACCTCTTTCCCCCAAATATGATGGAAAAGTGGACCCCATCGCCCATCTAAAGGATTACCAGTAGGCTCTCATCCTCTATGAGGGTGATGACATGTTATATTGCAGAATGTTTGCTTCCAGCTTGGGGCGGACAGCACTAACGTGGTATCACAAACTCCCGTCCCAATCCATTTCTTCATGGGAGCAATTAGATGAGATCTTTGTTGCACACTTTATGACCAGCCGTGCTGCCCCCAAACATTTTGATTCTTTGACATCGCTGAGAAAGCGATCGAATGAGAGTCTCCGGGAGTATGCCGACCGGTACGTAGAGATGTACAATGAGGTCGAACATTGCACAAAGAAGCAAGTTGTTTCTATGTTTAGGTTGGGCCTCTCTTTTGGCGAGAAGCTGAGGGAGTCCCTAACCTTAAGCCCAGCAGAAACTTTCCCAGAACTGATGGAGAGAGTGGAACAGCACGCGAAGTTGGAAGAGGAACAATACAGAGAGGTTGGCCGCACAGCGAATAAGACCCACCGGACAAACGTGGTGGACTCCGAGGAAAAGAAGAAGAAGAAGAAGAAGAAGAAGAAGAAAAAGACAACGGAGCAGGAGAATTCCCCCGCGCAAAGAGAGTCAGCCCCCGCCGCGCAGCAGACCCAACCTGCCGCGCAGCAGACAAATGCCGGGCTACCAATTTTGAAAATGCCAAGGCCAGGTCCAGAGTCATGCAAGGCGATAAGGACCACTTTCAACACTCCCATCTTTCGACTGGTATATCCCCTTCAGAACGAAGCATTTTGGAGGTGGCCCGCGAAGATTAGGGGAAATCGGGAAGACATGGAGGCCACTGGCTTGAGATGCAGCTTCCACAGGCAGTACGGTCAATGCCAGGATTTCAAGGAATTTCTAGAAGAACTGGTAGAGGCAGGTCATCTGAAACAATTTATTGATCGGACCCCTGCCCGGGGAGACAGACCTAGGCGGGTGGAAAGGCGCGATGACTGTTCAGATGAGGATCTGACTCTCGCCGATGTTATACACATGATTCACGGTGGAGAAGACCACCAAAGAAGAGATCAAGCAAGGGCCCAAAAGCGAGGGGAAGCATCAGAGAAACATGTGCTCAAATTGGGCCAAAAATGACAGAGAGAAGTAGATCTTGAGGCTGCTCAGATCTCCTTTTCAGAGGAGGATTTAGAAGGAGTTACCTATCCGCACAGTAACGCTCTTGTGATAACGCTCAATATTAACAAGTTTGACACAGAGCGGATACTGGTGGACCAGGGAAGCTCCACCGAAATCTTCTATTTCCAGGCATTCAGGAAGATGGGTCTGACCCACAAAGACTTGAAAGAAGCAAAAATTCCGTTGGTGGGGTTCACAGCTGTTCCAATTTGGCCGCTTGGGTCTATCGTTCTCCCAGTCCGGGCTGGAAGAGTCACGAAGGAGGTAGAGTTTTTGGTGGTGGATCTCACATCCGCATACAACGCCATTATTGGCCGCACGTGGCTTCACATGATGGGGGCTATACCTTCTACTTATCATCAGGTCCTCAAGTTTCTTGGACCAAAGGGAGTGGAGAGCATAAGGGGTAGCAAAAAATCATCAAAGAATTATTTTTTGGCATCAATCAAACATACCCCTACAGCAGAGCAGGTCAAGACAATCGAAGTGCCCGACCAACCAGTCCTTGAAGATGTTGATGTGGATCCAAATTCACGTGTGGTGGAAAACTTGAGAAAAGTACCTGCACATGAATCTGACGAGGATAGGTACTTCTTGCTCGGGGAGGAACTCCATGAAACGGATGCCTTAGAGTTGGAGAGAACATTGAAGGAGAACATTGACATATTTTCTTGGACTCCGGCTGAAATGCATGGGGTAGAGCCAAGCATAATATGCCACCGTCTCAATGTGGATCCATGCTACCCTCTAGTCATGCAGAGAAGGCGCAGATCAGCCGCACACCACACAGAAGCAGTACTTGAAGAGGTTGACAGATTGATGAAGGCCAATGCAATCCGAGAGGTCTACTACCCAGAATGGCTCTCAAATACTGTTGTTGTAAAAAAGAAAAATGAAACATGGCGTGTATGTGTGGATTTCACTAGTCTAAATAAGGCATGTCCTAAGGATAGTTTTCCCATGCCAAAAATCGATCAGTTGGTTGACTCCACGGCAGGATATAAGCGCATGAGTTTTTTGGATGCCTATAGAGGCTACCATCAAATCGCGATGTATCAGCCTGACGAGGAGAAAACCTCATTTATAACACCATTGGAAATTTACTGTTACAGTGTGATACCTTTTGGATTGAAAAATGCTGGGGCTACTTATCAAAGACTTGCAACACTAATGTTCCGTGATTTGATTGGCAAAAGTATAGAAGTTTACATAGACGATATGGTAGTGAAACCAAAGGAGGCAGATTCTCACCTACTCGATTTATGTAAAACTTTCCAAATCCTGAGGCAATTCAATTTGAAGCTTAACGCTTCGAAGTGTGTTTTTAGAGTCAGCTCGGGCAAGTTTCTGAGACATCTTGTGACACGGAGAGGCATAGAGGCCAATCCGGACCATATTATTGCTCTACAGTCCCTTCAAAGCCCCAAAACGACAAAAGAAGTTCAGCGTCTAACAGGGATGGTGGCCGTACTGAACTGATTCATCAGTCGCAGCTCGGATAAGTGCAGACCATTCTTCCAGCTATTGAGGAAGAATTCCAAGTATGAGTGGGGGGGCAGATTGCGAGACAGCTTTCCAAGATTTGAAGAAGTATTTAGTCGCGCCCCCATTGATAGCTACTCCAGAGCAGGGGGAAGTTCTGACAGTTTATCTCGCAGTTTCAGAACATGTTGTGAGTGCTGTATTGATCAAGGAGGCAGAGCGGCACCAAGTCCCAGTTTACTATGTCATCAAAACTTTGTTCGATGCAGAAACAAGGTATCTTCCATTAGAAAAATTAATCTTAGCACTGGTTATGACGTCACGGAAGTTACAACATTATTTCTTGGCACATCCGATTAAAGTCCCTACTACTCATCCCATTGGAGCTGTCCTGAGAAAAACATATTTATCTGGGAGAGTTGCTGGATGGTCGGTTGAATTAGGCGAATACGACATTGAATTTGCCCCCGCACAGTCGTCAAGGGGCAGATCTTGGCAGACTTTGTTGCTGAGTTTTCGCAAAATTCAAATGCCACTCCAGAGCAGCAAGAAACAGTAGTTGAAAACCCCGCGCGTCCTGAGTTGCCGATAAACCATCCACCGAGGAATTATGGAAGCTCTTTATGGATGGATCTGCCTGTAATAAAGGATCAGGTGTGGGAGTCATTTTGATATCTCCAGAGGGAGCTTGTGTTGGAACAATCCATCCGATTGGGATTCAAAGCGTCAAATAATGAAGCAGAATATGAAGCCTTGCTTGCCGGGCTGAGCAGTGCTCGGCAGTGCGGGGCGAAGCATTTAATGGTGCATTGTGACAGCCAGCTGGTAGTCAATCAATTGTCAGGAGAGTATGCGGCAAAGGATTACAGAATGGCATTGTACATGGCAGAAGTGAAAAAGAGGCTTGAATTTTTTGAGCAAGTTCAGATTGTCCAAATCACTTCTAAGCAAAATAGCCATGCAGATGCTTTGGCATGTTTGGCTTCTTCAGTCTCATCAGAACTTCGCCGCACTGTAAGTGTAGACACTATTCTCCATCCCAGCATCCAGGTTCAGGAGCACGAAGAAGTCAAAGAGGTGAATATGGGTCCTTCTTAGATGGATCCCATTATAGCCTATCTCAAGCATAACCAGTTGTCAGATGACAAGAAAGAGGCACACAGGGTTAGAATTAAAGCAGCCAAGTTTTGGCTATCTCCAGACGATATCTTGTACAGAAAATCCTTCACAGTACCATACCTCTGGTGTGTACACCCCTCTCTCGTTCAGCAATTTTTATTCGAAATTCATGAGGGGGTGTGCGGCAGCCACGCGGGGGGAAGGTCAATAGCCCATAAAGCCATCTCCCAGGGCTATTGGTGGCCTTACATGCAAGAGGATGCCAAGGTGTACGTCAGAAACTGTGAGAAGTGTCAGAAGTTCTCCCCAATGATCCATACGCCTTCAATGGATTTGGCACCACTCACAAGTCCATGGCCTTTTGCTCAGTGGTGTCTGGACATCGTGGTTCCGTTGCCGACTATGCGGGGAGCCAAGAAGTATTTGTTGATGGGTACTGATTATTTTACAAAATGGATAGAGGCAGAACCGTTGGCGAAGATTACCGAGCACAATACTGAACAGTTCGTATGGAAGAATATAATCACTCATTTTGGAATACCATATGCAATTGTATCAGACAACGTCACCCAATTCCAAGACAAGTTCAAAAAATTCTGTTCAACATACAAAATAAAGAATTTCTATGCTTCGGCGAGCTACCCGCAGAGTAATGGCCAAGCAGAGGCCTCCAACAAAATCGTCCTGGATGGAATCAAGAAGAGATTGGAAAAGGCCAAAGGAGAATGGATTGATGAGTTGCCATTGGTCCTATGGGCTTATCGCACTACGCCCAGGCGCGCTACAGGTGAAACTCCTTATTCCCTTGCTTATGGTTCTGAGGTGGTTATTCCTTTAGAAATTGGCATTCCTACTATCAGAACTCAACTTGTGGAACAAAGGACAATGATCAAGCTATAGCAGTGCAATTAGATTTGGCAGAATAAAGGCGAGAAAGGGCCCTGATCAAGCTGGCATCTTACCAGAGCCAGTTGGCTAAATTCCATAATCGTAGAGTCACACCCAGGGAGTTTAAGGTTGGGGATTTGGTTTTGAGGAAAGTGTTGGGAAATACAAAGGACCCAACAGATGGGAAGTTGGGGCCAAATTGGGAAGGACCCTACAAAGTTGTTGGTATAGCAGGGCGGGGAGCTTACAAGTTGCAATATCTCGACGGTGTTCTTATTCCCCGCACGTGGAACATTTCAAATTTGAAAAAGTTTTACCAGTGATTGAATGATCTATTATTGTACTTGGAAAGATTACCTAATGAATGAAGTTGTTATGCCCAAATGTTGCAGTCATGTTTCTTGTTTGAAATCCAGTGTTGAATGAGAAAGTCAAGTCTTCATCAGCCTTCACTTACTCATTAGGGGGCAATGGTCCCAGGCAGGGAATGCTTGGAATGAGTTGAGAAGGCCCGGGATCATTGTTCCCGAGCTAAGGACCTTGATGTAACATTCCAAGGAGCTGAACTCAAATTTTAAAGTGGGTTCTTTATTGATCTCGAACCAAAAGCCTTAAAAAGGGATGGGAAATCTCAAGGGGGCCAAGGTTCAAAACTGGTGGATGGTTCTAAGCAGGGAATGCGGGAAATGGGTGGAGAAGACCCAGAACCATCTTCCTGAACCAAGATTCTTTAGGGGATGAGAAGTCCCAAGAGTCTAGTTCGAATAACTCTGGAAAAAGTGTGAAGGTTTCTTATGGATCCTAAACCGAAAGCTCTAAAAAGAGACAGTAGTCTCAAGAGAGCCAAGGTTTAAAATAGGTGGGAAGTCCTAAGAAGGGTCACTTCTGATCCTCAATCCTATAATGTTTTTGAAAAAGAATAAGTCAAAAACAACCCAGGGTTGAAATGAGTGAGAAACTCAAGAAAATTCGTGATTGCAGATTTACTTGGCCAATAAAGCAAATGTTTTTGCCCAAGGCCTGAGAACAGAAGAATTGCCCAAAAGCTCGTGTTGTAAGTATACAGGGGCACCGCGACACATGGGATTGCCCAAAAGCCCGCGCTCCCAGTAACTCCCAACAACATGGCACATGGGACTTAGCAGCTATGTTAAAAGTATAAGAGAAAAAGCACAGGCACGGGAATAGTTCGATTGTCAGGAGCAAAGTAAAAATACGATTGACATTTGCAAAGATCAAAGGTGTTCGAAATTAAACACCATCCAAACCCATCATCAGAAATGCAAAGATACTGACAAACTTGTTGTCAATACCAATAGTTCAGGACTTAATTATTTTAGAACAGATAAAAAAGGAAGATTTAAGCTGTTTCATTGGTGCCCGGCACCACGGTTGTTGGAATTTGAGTTGATGGCTCTGAGGTAGCAGCCAAAAGTGGATCAGTGACAGGCGGAATATCTTCATCTGTAATAGTAATAACCTCAGAACAAACATGAAGGATTGTGAGATCTGTAATCTCAGAAGGCACGACTTCAGTAGAGGAAGGAGTTATAGCAGTTGGTGCCTCGGTATGAGCAGTGAAGACATCAGACAGGGAAGACATGGCAGTGATGGTAAGATCTTGGGACAGCGGCAGCACGGATCCAGTTTCTCCAATTGCTGGAGGATCTTGTTCCAAGTGCAGAAATACAGAAGGAACGGGAGTCAGAGAGCGAAGAGTAGAATCAGGAGGTACTCCCATGAAGTCTAGGGCTTCCCCCCAATATCTTGTAAAGATGGAGTCCTCCAGCCCAGGAAGGATTTCTGTAAACTCCTTCATGTACTCTTCCCTTGTCTCATGGTTTCCGGCTGCATGACCAGCTGTATACCCGTCTTCTTTAGCCTTTTTCAGTTCTCGAGGGTGTAGCTCTTTGAGCTCGGCTATCTCCTGTATTGCTTTTTCAAGCTGGATTGAACGGTTTCTGAATTTTGCATGCATGGCCTCCACTTCCTTTTGGTGGTCGTTCAATCGATTCTTCAGGTCTTCTCTGTTCTCCTCTTTGGTTTTTTTAAAAGGTTTTGTTGAGTCTTCAGTTTGGCTTCACTTTCAAGCTGAACCTGGGCAACTTTGGCTTCCGTGGTGAAAACCTTACCTCCCAGCTCACTACATTGATCGGTGAGAGATTTGATGCTGTCATTTTTCCTCTTGATGGTTTCAAGTCACTTGCTATTGATGTTTTGCTCCCTGTCAAGTGTGCATCTCATCTCGGCAAGTCTGGTAGTCAGGATGGTGGCACATTGTACGGCCTAGAATGAGATTGTTATGAGAAAGATGCAAATGGGAGTAAGACAATAACAAGGAAACGTTAAGTAATGTTTACCTTGAGGGAGCTAGAACAGACAATGGCGTATAAATCAATAGAGGACTGGTTTTCCTCCGTTTCCATATCTTTTGGAAGCAAGGCAGCTCTGGCTAGTCCTATAGCCGAGGCATGATCAGCGATGATGTCAGTAGTGCGGATCAGGTTGTCTTCTCCCTTCTTCAAAATTGGGACCCACAAGTCACGATCAAGGTCAGACCTTGGGCGACGAGAGCTAGCGGTTCTGGCCCTTTTTGCGGGAGGAGCAGGGTCAACATTTGCAGCAAGGTTAGCATCTGTCTCAGCATTAGAATTTTTCAGAATGTTCGTGGTCAAAGGGAAGTACAGCAACAATTGGTAGTGTTGAAGTTGATTCTGTGGTGGTTGGAATTGGAACGCTGAGTTGAGTGGATCGAGATTGATCATCCCTTGTTTTTGGAAGGGTTTTTACCCCAGTGGTAGGATGAATGTTGGTACCAGAGGCGACTGCGGCAGCTATGGCAGCAGTTGGCAATGCGGCATGGGCAGCAGCCGCCATCGTTCGTAGACCGGGAGGGGATCGGATTCTTCCACTGGCCATTTTCTACCAGGCACCAGTTAGGTTAAACTGAGTCATGCTTTCTTCTTCTGTTTCTTAGTTGAACTGAGATTCAGGGTGGGGAGCAGCACGGCTAGAGGTTCCTGTTTCAATCACTATCGCCTTACCTTTGTCAAGGGAGGATCCTATTGTGTTGACTAAAGTTCCTGGAGATTGAGATGGTTGGTCAGTTTCTGAGGTTGGGATGATTGATAGAGCAGGCTGTGGGACGCCGCGGTATCCTCGATAATGTGGAACGTAGTCTAAAAGCTTGTAGACTGCCCGGTTAAGAGGGATGCCGCGAGAATCTTTAAAGTTCAGGGCCCGGTGAACCTCGTTAGTCTGGTATTCTTTGAAATGGAGTGATTTGTGATTGATTCTCTTGGTTGCTGCAGATTATTAGGAAACAGCAGTTAGTCAAAAGAAAATTGCAAGAAGTGAAGAAATTAAGAATAAGGGATAGGAACTGACAGGGTCATCGTCATTTCCCTTCTCAGTATCAGGAATGTTGTCAACAAGCCTCCCCCTGTCATTCCGACATTTGAAATACCAGACCCCTTGCTGGGTACTGTTAATTGTGTAATAATAGAGAATTTCGTGGATGGTCATCTTTGACCCAGTTATTCGGTTTAGGGCAACAATCCCCATTATGATGCGCACCATGTTGGTGGACATCTGTCTGGGAGTGAGCCCTGTGAAACTGCAAAACTCGCGGAAAATTGGTTCGAGGAGAAATCTAATCCCTGCCTCAAAGATGTCAATTAAAGGAAGAATCAGGGTATTGGAATCTTCGTTCTCGGATTTGTAATTAGGACGGGCTAACTCAATGGCTACGTCATCCGGAATGTCAAATTGATCCCGGAAGTGAGCCATCTTTGCGGGGTTATTTACCCTGTGTTTGAAGATGCCCATGTTCGCAGAAGTGAGGCAAATGATAAAGAAAGAAGTAAGTATAGCAGGAAGGGTACTTATAGGCGCTCAGAAGAGAGGAGTGTTGAAGAGTTTGTGCTTGAAGATTGAGATCTGAATTTAAAGGGGGCAAATACTGTTAAAGGAATGTTTTGGGAGACCAAGGGGCATTTGGCGTGAAGGTTGATGGGCTTTGAGGAAATCGAGAGCCCTACCTCTTGTGACGTTCAATCAGTATAAGTTAATGTGCATGGGTCCCACAATGTTTATGAAGTAATGATGACTGACGGCTGTGGACAAATGACTTTTGTTAAGCGGTACTTAGTGATGTGACGTCGTTTTGGTAGCTCGGGAATCTTTGACTACTCCTGCAGCTCGGCTGAAGCAGTCAAAATTGGGGAGCAATTGTAGTAGGGTAAATCTGGATTGGCCACGTGGCACGTGGATCTGGATTGCCCACGTGGTAGGGTAATTGTGAACTGTGACAAGTGTGGCACTGCGGCTACGTGGCAGTGTGGTATGATAGCAACGCGGTTATATGGCAGTGCGGTATGATAGCAACGCGGCTACATGGCAGTGCGGTATGGTGGCAGCGCGATGTACATTGTGGATTCCTTAAGGTTTGGCCTCCCGTATGTCCATAGAGAATCTGAGCATTAGGATAAGGTTTGACTACTGATGGTTGAACATCCTAATGGCATAATATATCTATTAAGGAGCGTACGAAGGTAGATCCTAGAGAAATTAGCCATATGTGTTCTCAGAATCAGTTATGGGTTAGAACATAAGAGATAAGGCCTATTGTGAGTCCCACTTCCATGGAATTCCTTGGATTAGGTCAGGCCCAGTGAGCAAGACATCTCGGGAGTGCGGCATGGAAGTTTGGGCACAACGGTTGGCATCTCGGTGTCTCATGAACCAAGAAGAAGTGTGTTTCCCAAACTGTAGATAAGGCGTGGCCCAGTGCGGTAGCATTTGCAGTGCGGGACAGTGATGAGCTCGGCATAGCATGGGCGGTGTGTACAGGTAATGGTTAATGGGCAAGATATTAAGCATTACGCACACCAACTGCTATGAGGCCGTGAATGTAGACATATGTATACTTGAGCAGAAGTCTGAACGGCTGAAGTCGAATGGACTGAGGAATTAAATGGGCAGAAGGTGAAAGGACAATGGTCTTGATTCATTCCCTCTTCATTACTGATGGGTTACGAAGAGGGAACGACACATTGATGACAGATACTAGCAAGTATAAAAGGATGTGAATGCTTCAACTACGAGGACTGGAATCTCTGGTATCGAAACTCTGCCTAAATTACTTCTCAGCATTCTGTCTTCATTTCTTTCGATTAGGATTAAGTTTCTCTCTTATCGGGGCTAACTTGATAATCGGAGGGCCTTCAAGCCACTTGGCTAGGGGGTCATCTAACCTTTGTAGTTGCAGGACAGAAGTGTAAAGTGGAGCAGCAGATCCATTAAAGTCAAAGTCAAATCAATTCACTTGCAAGGGTAAGAATTATCCTCGCACAAACATCATAAACGGTTTGGATCATCATAACGGGATTCGAAAGAAGTTTTTTAAACATTGATAAGATTTGTTGGTAAGATTTGTTGGTCATTTGAACATGACCGATATATATACCCTATATATATAGTCACGCTTCCTTTACCCACATTTCTTACTCATATTTTTTACCAGTGCTTCTTTCGGGTCCCAGTGTGATGATCCAAATCGTTTATGATGTTCAAATCGATAAAATATATAGTATCTGTAAAAAATTAGCTCAATCGGATATCTATAAGTGCCTAATCCAAATAGTTTTGTAAAAACTTGACAGAAACTAGTGTTATGTGAAACTGTTTGGAGCAAGTACTTATCGATATTCGAGTGAGTTGATTTTTTACAGGACCATATATTTTATCGATTTGAACATCATGAACAGTTTGAATCATCACAATGGGACCCAAAAGAAGCGTTGATAAAAATGTGAGTAAGAAATGTGAGTAAGGAGAGCGTGATATCTATTATACAAAACACAAAAGGTCATGGGCCCCACATATTTTTTATACATATTTTTCATACACAAATTTCACACATTTTCATACATATTATTCATATATACATTCTTTACTTATTTTTCATACACATTTATCATGAGTGTCGAAGACACGAATTAGTGTCGAAAACACTACTAACACCCGAAATTTTGTTATACCATTGAGTGTTGTGTTGCGCTTTTTATTCTGTCGCTCTGTGTCATCGGCACAAACTATACCGAAAATACGGATTGAGTATCGTC
>NMUG010002873.1:0-15420 GCA_002855965.1 Monotropa hypopitys
AAGAAAGAGGGATGCCCGTAGGCTACAAGGGGAAAAGGGGAAACCAAAACAATGATTTAAATGGAGCATGCTTCTCACCACAAAGAACTAGAGCAAGCCTAAGCCAACCCCCCTACGAGCAATTCAATAGCATGAACCTGCAAGGAACTGTAGGAAAAAGGTTGAGTCATAAAGACCCAGCAAACATGCGACTATTAAGTGAAGATGCGGTATGGTGAATATGTGCAACATGGGTGAATCCTACAATGCAAACCCAAGCATGTTCTCAATACTCACACCCAAAGTCATCAAGTCCGATCCCAATCTATATAACCACACCACACTAGTCACGAACATACCCACCTCTATAGAAAACCTCTAACCTTCGCATTTATCCAACTATCACAACAGAGAAGCCAATACTTTCTATTTGGATAACCAAACCTTAACCGGAAAGAAAATCACTAACAAGCGCCAAGACCATTACACAAAGGTCATTCTATAAATCTAGCCCGATATAACCACACGTAACTAATAGAAGGTTATTCATTCAAGGATTTTACCATCACAAAGTCCAAATGTTACCTAGACAAGGCCAACCAATGATTTCCACAAAAGTACAATACTAACTAGTCATTCATCTCCCTACTTAGCCTCAAACCAAGGCGCACCAATACCACACACACCACAACTAAAACGCAACAGATTCCAATGCAACGACTTGGCTCCAAGCCCCAAGCTATCAAATGCCACAAATTGGCCAAGTCTCATTCCCTTGCTAAAGCCACGAGTTGGCTAGCACCACCCCAATACGATTCGCAAGTCCACAACCAACCCTAGCCAAGGGTACTCTCACGTCCTCTATATGTGTACATATATAGGTAATACAAGTAGGTGGATTTATTATCTTGAACTTTAGTTGGTTCAATTCCCGGCTCGGAACATTTTAGAAAAGGGGCCACAAGGGATTCGAAACCTATAGGACAAATTCCAAGATAGGATCTACTACCAAACCTTGGGCTAGTGTAAGTAAATAGAAAACCATCGAGCCGTTCATCGATTTAGAGTCGCCTTGACGAATTCAAGGGTTGACTATCTTCCGGGTGAATCGCGAATTGATTCGGGTTGTCTCAACGAATTCAAGAACCAACCTCGCACTCGAATGACCACGAATTGGCCCGAAGATCACGAATTGATCTAGGTAGTCTCAGCGAATTCAAGAACTAACCTATATACATATGTGACCACGAATTGGTCATATGATCACGAATTAATCACCAAATCCTTTTGTGTTATTGTTTGTTGGTTAATTAATATAAGTGAGTTAGGTAAGTTTTAGAGCTTGAGTCGATGGAGACGAGTTCTCCAACACGGGCAACGATTTTGCCACGAGGGACGAATTCCCGACTCTAGGTGACGAATTCACCCAAACACAAGCAACAACTTTTCTAACAAAGGGACGAGTTCCCAAACCAGGGATGACGAATTCACCCAAAGGACCAAACATGTATCCAAGATCTAGGAACGAATTTCCTAACCTAAGGTGACGAATTTACCAATCTCCAAGCTCTTTGTCTCTCATAGACATTTTGTCAAACACCGAGGGTGCCCACGACACCATAGCCATCCCAATGGCAAAAATCACAATAACACTTGCCGACGAATGATCCACTACCACAATGTTGCTCACTAAGACCAATACAAGGTCGAGAGGGCATCCTATCTCCTCAATTCCAACAAAATCACCAATGTACCCACATTGCCCAATTTTCCCCAAATGATCGTCAAGTCACACACTCAACCCAATTCACATATTCTCGCATTCTAATCCTACCAAGGATGTTCGATCATACATGAATGCGAATCAAATTATACCAATTTCTCAAAATTTATCATTTATTCAAAAAATTTGGGGATTTTTATGAAATCGTCAAATTCTTAGATTTTTGAAATCATTAGTGAGCTACACACACAAATGCACGAAATAGTAATATTTTTACCTCAACGCGCGCGCCGACGACCAAAATCCTAGTCGCGCCAAACTCCGATGCTCGTGAACCTATGTATATCAATACGACGGCAACGATGATTAGAACAATGTTTTCTAAAGGAACAACGCAAGAAACCCACTTAGAGAAACCAACTTACCAAAAATCTTGGAGAACAACTTCGAAACTTAGGTTGCCGGAGAGCCCGCGATGCATAAAACAACATTTCTTTTTCGGGTTTTGCGATTGGGGCACGTCTTGGCCATGGATCGGAGGAGAGAAGGGAGAGGAAGGAGCTAGGGAGGTAGAGAGAGGGAGCAACCCTAATTCTGAGGAAAATGCCCAAAAAATCGAGCTCCAAACTATATATATACTCCCCCACGCGAAAGGACGAAACAGTCCCTCACTTAAAACCAACTCTGCCAAATTTCGGAAGAGGGACCGATCTCCTGATTTTTGGGAGACCGGTACCCGCCCAACGAGGGGTACTCTGACTGAAGAGGGACCGGTCCCTTGATTTTCGAGAGACCGGTCCCTTCCCACTTGGGACCTTTCTGCCTTGAAGGAGACCGGTCCCTTGATTATAGGGAGACCGGTCCCTTAGGACAAATTTCTAGAATTTGAAATGCGCGACTACCGAACGTATTTCGACCATAACTTCTCCGTCCGACCTCCGATTGAGGTGATTCAAGTCGCGTTGGATTCGCAATCGAATCCTCTACCTCATCCTAGGGTCAACCACCTTAAAATCGCACTAGGATTTTAAGATAAAATAAATTAGATTTTAAATCTAATTAAAATACGAATCGATATTATGGAAATTCCTTTTTGAAATATGGGTCGCTACATACATTGACCCTTGTGGAGTCAATGTTGCTTTCATTTTCCTCATCCTCCTCACTATCATCATTCCATATAATCTTATAGCTCTTTTTGGTCTTCTTAAGAGTATTAGCACATTCGGATTGAATGTGGCTAAATCCTTGACATGCATGGCATTGGATGCCTTTAGATGTCTTTTGTTTTTTAAAGGTTGGTTTTGAATAGTTAACTTGTGAGGAAGTTGATTTTTTATACCCTTCGGTAGATTTAGTTTTAGCAAATGATTTTCAATTCTTTCCCACAAATTTTCTAAATTTTTTAGTCATATAGGCAAGTAACTCATCATCTAATTCAATGTCATCATCTGACAATTCATGTTGAGTAGATTGAAAGGCAATGCCTTTATTGGGCTTAGGAACCGATTTATAAGTTGATGATGAAGTTAAGTGCATTTTTTCATATGTTTCTAGTTTTCCAACCAACTCTTCAAAAGACATGCTATCTACATCCAGCCTCTCCTCTATTGCGGTAACTTAGGCCTAAACCTTTCGGGAAAGGACCTAAAAATTTTAGGACATATTTTATGGTTAGGGAGGGGTTCGCCTAGACCATGAAAAGAGGTAACTATGTACGTAAGCTCTATGATGAAATTAGAGAAGGTCCTCAAACCTAGTAGTGAGTATTTAGATCTTAGAGACACGCATGGTGTGTGTCCCTTCATGGCAAATTTGGAGTATGTCCCAAGCCTCTTTGGCCGTGGAATAAGTCGAGATACGACCAAACTCCCGTCTACTTACAGCGTTTTGGATAGCAAGGAGACCTTGACTATTAGCCTCAAACCCTTCTATGTCTCCAGAATTATATTCGACTTCTTTTTTATTCTAACCACTTTTGTAACGGGGTCCTCTATTGTAGGTTGTTTGTAGCCATACAAGACGGACCGCCATACTCTTATTTTCATTCTGGTTAGGTAATTTTTTATACGGTTCTTCTAATAGTCATAATTGTTACCATCGAAATAGGGGGATCTAGAGTTAGAGGCACCATCCCTAGGTTTTTGAGAATCTATGGATATTTAAGGATCAACTCAAGTGGTTAAGCCTATATGAGTTACCAAATGAGCTACTATGCAAGTGAACCTAAGGTAACACAAGTATAGAGAACCCTTGCTCTGATACCAATTGAAAATGTGATATAACGCTAGGCCAATACCTAGAGGGGGTGAATAGGTTGGCCAATTAAAAATTATATGAATTCTCTTTTAAATGATTGCAAAATGATTAACTTGAGCTCTCGCAAGCCTTTTGACCCGTTTCGTGAGAAGTTCCAAGCAGAGGAAGGAAGTGGATGCACTCCTGGTTCTCTGGATGGGAAAAGGAGAGTCCCTCTAGAAATATGTGGTATGGCATTGGGAGGTCTACAATGAAATAGAAGGATGCACCCCTGGGATGACAGTCCTCTCATTCAAGATGAGACTGGATCCCAGAAGCCGGTTGTTCAAAGATCTTACACTCTTTAGCCCTACGGACATGGATGAACTCATATCCCGAATTGAGAAACATTGCAGATTGGAAGAAGTCCAGACTGAACGGCTCATAGCTGAGCCCAACGTTGGTCCTAAATCTAGATTAACGAGTGGGAGTGTGCCTCATCAAGTCAACAATATCAAATCCAAGTAGAAGAGGGTTCCTTGACCTGACGAGTTTACTGCAAACCGGACGGTATTTAAAATACCTATTTATGAACTACTCCGGAAAATAAAAAAGAAAAACTACTTCCGGTACTCGTCCAAGATCATGGGGGAACCAAAGGGAAGAACGTCACAATGCATTTCTCCTATCACCGGGATAGGGGCACCTGACGACACGGTGCAAAGCATTTAAAGCATTCCTGGAGGAACAAGTCAAGGCTGGGAGACTCCGGGAATTCATTGATGAAGAAAAGATGGCAGCCAAACTTCCTCCTCTCCTACCCCGGTACAACGAGGAGGTGATGCGAGTAATAAATGTAATTCACGAGATGATGGATGAAGCTGCCGAACAGAGGATAAAAGAGGATATCTGGGTGGGGCATACCGGACGAATGGTGATGAGTATTGGAACGATACCAAAATGATCGAGACCGGAGACCGCCAAGAAATGGCAGATCACTTTCTCGGAAAGAGATCTTGAAAGGGTCCAACTTCCCCATAGCGATGCTCTAGTCGTGAGTATAAAGCTTGGAAATTATCTGGTCCGGAGAATTCTCATTGATCTGGGGAGCTCGGTGGATGTAATGTATTACCCACTGTTCATACAGTTGGGCCTATCCCATGACGAGTTGGTCCCCTCCGCCACTTCTTTGAAGTACCAAGCTCTGATACCAATTGATAGTTCACCTAGAGGGGGTGAATAGGTGTTTTGCAATAATTTGCCCTTTTTAAAACTTTTTGATATTTTCCTTGAAAATTCATTTTATAATGAATTATAAGCAAACACAACCAAACGCGTTAGTGAGATAAATATGAACACAATGCAAGTAAGGTGAGTAAAGAGGAGATAAGGGAAAGAGACAATTCATACAGTAATTTTTATAGTGGTTCAGCAATTGCTTAGTCCACTCTTCGGTGTGGTTTCTTTTTGGGAGCATGCCGGTATCCACTATGTAATCACTTTACAAAGACAAACATGAATCTCTCTTCCTAGCCTAACTCCTACAGACTAAGGTAACCTCACCAATAGGGTACACACAGACACTATCTTCCCGACCTCCCTTGGGCCAAGAAACACTCACCCAGGCTATACGAAGAGCCTGACTATACTACACGCAGAGCATAAATTTTGCAGGGTACACGCAGACCCTAACTGTGCTACACGTAGAGAACGGATTTTGCGGGACAAATGCAAGTCCCGACTATACCAAACGCGAGGTATAGATTTTTTAAGGGTACACTGTAAAGGTCGAAAAGAAATCCTGGTGCCTAGACACTCTATAAACTCTACCCGAGGGCATTAGCCATTTCCCACTAAGATCACATAGTGGATATAAGCTCAATTCTCACATGGGTAGGATATATATAAAAGTGAAGTACAAGTGAATGGCTAAAATTATAAAACCAAGTGATGTGCTACAGTGAAAGCACACCCCTCGTCAAACTCTCTCAATAGATCAAATTTATGTCGCTCAGGAGAGTAACTCGAGTAGTATGGCAAAGTACTCTCGGACTCTATAAATGTTTGGCCGATGAAGAACAAGAGTTGAGGAGGATACTTATGAGTAAAGTATCTCCTAATCCCAACAAGCCTTCTCAAGGAGTTCTTCCTTGGATATTGTAACCTAATCTAGATATTACAAATGAAGAGCATTATGAATTATAATGAAATGTAAAGGCTGTAAATAAATCCTAAACGCTACTCGGGGCAAGACATCATTGGGCAGGTTGCTACCAGATCAATGCACCTCAGATCACACATGATCCTGTCTTGCTCTATATGGAAAGCTTGGATACTCCCGGATATTGCGGCGGATTATTTGGGACGGTTACCGATAATGGCGCCGGATCGGGCGCTACGGGAAGGCTATAAAAGTAAACATTGAGAGGCTGGGTAAGCTCTCGGTTCTTCTGGTTTTTGCAGAGCTATTACGCTGCAAAAATACTCTCTCAAACTCTCATCTAACTTAGGCATCGGAGATGTTACAGTTTGAGTGTGAGATGTTACAGTTTCCCCCTTGTCCATCACCTTCCCTCTCTCAATTTCTCTCTCTCGGTGGAATTCTATACATTAGACACAAATCCCACCTTGATGCATTATCACACCCTTTTTAGAATTATGATTCCCTTCTTCTAGCACCACTATAAGAACTTAACATTCCAATGTCTTTATTCCCTATAATTCCCTCTATCATAAAATCAATATACCCTGGGATTTAATTCTATATACTTCTATCCACCTTAGCTAGGTTATACTCTCTTTAAAATTATTCTAAACTCACAACTCTATCACAATTTTTAATATACCCTCACTCATTAATCTCGACATTGATTCTCAAATCTCATTTTCAACATACCAAAATAATTATTTCACTTTTATTAATTTATTCTTGTAAAATTTTAAATTTTTTTGAAATTTTACTTTAAATATTTAATCAATGACAAAATTTAAACGAGTATTACATAATGATTCTCAAAATCGGGGTGCATGGAAGGAACAAAAGTAAATACAATGTGTGAAAACGAACGAAATAAATAAGAAAATTTATTAATATACTTCAAAAGGTGAATACGTGGAGGATGATTACTCATTGGACAATATGATCGGTGTTTCTCCTCGGTGTGTTAACTTCATTAAATTCAGGAGTTTTACTTGGACACATATTGGCACTTTTGGGGACCTTCGGGGCTTCAAGATGACAATGTGGTAGTTTTTGGCGACCCAAGGTAAAAAAACATAACTAAAGGTAAATAAAGGTAATTGTGGGAATTTACTGGGTGACCCAGGACAAGGCTAATCAAGGGTATTCTTAAGATTTTTTTATAATTCTCGAGAATCAGGACTCGTAACAACAAAATTTCGCGCGCGAGAGAAAGAGAGACTATATTTCTAGAGAGGAAGAGCTTGAAAATTGAGTTGTTTAAAGTATTAAAGTGGTCAAAATAACTTGGAATGACTTGAATCTAGAGTTGAAAAAATTGAACTCAATGGCAAAGTTGTAAATTTTAAGAAGTCAGAATCAGGAACAGAATCCTAGAGTGCCCATGAAATCCTGGAAATGTGTCCCGCAATTTGGAGATTCTAAAAAAGTAAGTTTACGGTCGAAAGGTGAGTTTGGAGTCACAAACTTGGATATTGCGGTGGAAGGTTGTTGTGCATGGCTAAATTTTAAAATGCAATCTGAGACAAAAGGTTGAAGGCTGCAGTCGGGCTCTGAGTTTGCGGCGATAAACACAGAGTTTATGCGCGGCAAACATAGATTTTGCGACGACGGCGACACCCTTCTAGAAGGTCAGTTTCAGTGTGTTCACTCCAAAACCCAATATGCATGGAGTCAGATTGTTTGAGCTAATTTGGACAAATTTTGGGTTTTAAAAGAGTTATAAGGCTAAAATCAAATGGGTTAATTTTTAAAACATTTTTTTGGACTTGGAAGGAAAAGTTTTTTGGACTTTTGAAAATTATTTTTGGGTAATGAAATGTTTGGGAAAGGATGATAATTAATTCTAAAAAGGCTATTTTTTGGATTTTGGTTTAATCTAAGGCGGGAGTAAATGGTAAAAGGTAAAAAGATAATTTTCATCACAAAGTCCTTTAAATTTGAATTTCTGGGAATTCTTGAATTGAACACCAGTGGTCATCACCATTGAGGGATCGATTGGTCGACCTCAGGTAATATGATAAACAAAATTGAGGTGTTTATAGTATACTAGAATAATTTTATAATAAATAGACTATGAGAGTTTATAATTTAAAAGATGTGCGAGGGTAAAATACGCTTGCACTTCCCTCGCCGGTAAACAACTGTTATCTAGATCTTTCTTTGCTAATCTGGACACTATACTAAATCGCTCCTACTCTTTCTGTCCCTGTGCTCACAGAAAACTGTTAGAGGACCTCCCGTCTCTCGCGGCCGGAAGGCTCTTCGATGACTAAGTTAGACCTGTATTGAAGAAAGTTGAATGTAAGCACAAGGAGAGTTCTGAGAGCAAAATAGCATGTACCATTATACGGTAGATGAACTCTTGCTTATATACTCATGCCTTCCGGGTTTCCAGATTCTCACTAAAAACGAGGTCTGCATGGGACTCTTCGTCCCTTTTCCTTGATTCTGTTGCAGTTTGTTAGTCGTCTGAACACATTCTCCAATAAGAGAGAATGTCGGTACACCTTTTCACTATTTTCGGGACTCTAAATATTCCTTCAGGAAGAGGGAGTCTGACACTCGTACCATCCACCATTCATTGGCTGACTGATACCTGGACACCTTGTTTGCCACTTTTTCCTGCACTGCTTTGACTGGGTGCTGCACTAGTGGATGTCGGCCGCAAAGGGCCAATCTAATACGCACAGAGGGCACTGCTTGTGCACGTGCCCAGCTACACCATACCTAGTCTGGCACGTGCTGCTCTACAATACTGGTCTCTATGCTGTGAGGATGTTAGCCGCACAGGGCCAACTTGATCCGCATAGCAGAAGTACTGGGTACGGCAGTGATTAGTTGCATCTGTCATGATCCGATCTACGTGCCCCTGAACAGCTACTTGCCAAACCACCAGGATGTTAGCCACACAGGGCCAACCTAATATGTAGTGCAGATGGCTGTTGGACACGTGGTCGTCTATATCAACTGAGATCTAGCACTACCGTACTGAATAACTGGTCCCTGCACTACCAGGATATCTAGTCGCGCTTGGCTGACCTGATTCGCAGTGCGAGGTTGCTGACAATGTGAAAGTCTGGTGCCGAGCTACTGCATGATACTGAGATAATACGAATTTGCCCTTGACACATGGCCAATCTATATTAACCCCACTACAATTGCCCCTAGCTCTGGCTACTTTAGCCACACAGCGGGAGTGGACAAAGGTCTCGACACCCAAAATGCTATTGTTCCACTTATCGGATAAGTCCAACTATCATTTCTGAAGAGGCTCCACATTAATTGTGCAATTAATGCTTTGGGGCCCATGCACTCTTTTTGAGGCAGACGTGGCCATTGGAAACGACATTCCGTGCGTGCCGTCTCTTCGATAAAAGCGTAAAGCGCGCCCTTTAAATTCATTTCCATCCCTTCTTCTCAAACCCTCTTTTGCTCTGGCCCTCTGTAACCCTAGCTTTTCTGCGCTTCTCCTTCCTCTTGACCTTCCTGTGTAAGTTTCCTTTTCCTTCTGCAGACATTGGTTTCTTTCGGTCTTTGGTTGATACTCCAGTAAGGATCGAAGCCTTTCGGGCTAAGTATGGGGTACCAGATGATGTGGTTATTGCCCTTGCTCCTGCTGACTACGACAGGAGCAGGGTCGATAATAACGCCCTCCATATCCCCCTCACTCAAATCGTAGAGATTGGGGCATGATTCCCTCTGCATCCTCTTCTTCGTCAGTTCTTGTAGTATCTCAATCTGACTCTGATGCAAGTGGAAACTAACACAGTCCGGGCTGTGATGGGCATCGCTGCCTTGAACCTAATCACCGGTTCGAAAATAGACATCTGGGAGATTCTGTACCATTACACCATCAACCACGCTCGGGGAGTGTATGGTACTTGAAAGTCCAGACAAACAGGGGCAAACAGGTCGAGTGGCGCTCTGACTCCTCCAGAGGGGACGACGATGACTTCTTGGTTGTGACTGGGAATTGGGAGTTCACTCCTAGCTCGAAAAGGGAGAACCCAATTCCTCGAAGAGACGGGGCCCCTCATCGGTATCTTTCCTTTCCTTTTCATTCCATCCTTTTTACTGATTCCATGCTTTGACTGATTTCTGACTTTTTCTTTGTTGTTCTGTTCCTGCAGACGCTACCGTAAACTGAACTCTCTCCACAACAAGTTCTACAAGGTGAAAGAGGTTCGGAAGGCGACCAACTAGGTGATCCCTACTGAGAAGTTAATTGACATGTCTGTCGAGAACCTTCTAGGCTACGTGTCGTACTACCGGGGATACCGTGGTGCGCGATGTCCTGCTATTGACCTTGACGTAGCTCCCGCCGCACTAACTATCCATGTTCCTAAGCCTCCCGTCATTAACATCGAAGAGGAGGAGAACGTTCTTGAAGAGGTAGAGCGGTGGGGAACTTCTGTTGATGCCTACGCTGTCGGGCCATCATCTAGGGCTCCTCCTATTCCATCCCAACTCCGCTCTTTGCTCCGTGACTGGTAAGACAAACGAGATGAAATGTCTTCATTTTCCTTGCTGGACATAGTGAAGAGAACTAATATAGGTCGATCTCCCACTCTGCCATGGAGGGGTGCCTAGGCTGGCGACAAGGTGGTACCCCCACCTATTTTGGTTCCGATATTTCACCCACCCTCTTCCAGTGAGATTCCCCCTCAGTCTTGCCAAGCCGATACTGCGGTGGCTGATCAGCCAAGCCACACTTATCAGTGAGAGGTTGATCCTCCAGTAGATCAAGCCAATAAGAGGTTGAAGAAAGGTTTACCCCCTGCCATGCTCAGAGGGATGGGGCCTTTGAGGGCAGTTTTGCTAAAGCTTGGGATCCCATCCTACTGAAAGAGAACAGGGTCGTTGTGAAGAAAGGGGACAAGATCTTCGACGGGAAGGTCGTACACGGGCTCTGTCACACGATAATGCTTCCTGTTGATGTTGCTGAGGAACAAAAACAAAGCACGGTGAATTTGTCCCGCCGCGCTCTGGTATACGCCATGAAGGTAAAAATAGTTTGTCAATACACATGCTTCTGCTCCCCTTGCTTTTGCTTTCTGACTTACATTATGATGTCCTTGAGTAGGCCTTGCAATGCTCGACCGAACTCGATACTCGGGTGTGCCTCATGCATAGCGAGTAGGCCAAAGCCGCAGAGAAGCTGAAGACCTCCTCTAACCTCCTGCAGAAGAATGTCGACAAGTTGGCAGCCCTTACCTAGAAACATGATGAAACCAAGAAGGTTTTGGGTGCTGCAGATGCTGAGGTGAAAAGGCTCGGGAGTGTCTTGGTGAAGTCAGAGGTGAGGAGACTGAAGGGCATTGCTGATGCCCACGCTGAGCTGGAAAGCAAAACCAAGGCTTTTGATGCTGAAAGGGCTTCCCTTAACGCATAGATGAAGGAGAAGAAGCTCGAGTTGGAGAAAGCTCACAAGGACGTCCTTGACTCGTACATCGGGGCATACAATAAGGGGGCTGAAGCGACCAAGGCCAACTACGAAAGATAGTTTGTGGAGCAACTCTCAGAGATAAAGGATTATATCTTCGCGAAGATGTGGCAGGTCACCATGGATGCCTGTGGGGTTGCGATGGATTCTCCTCTATGCATGGGGATCCCCTTGCCGAGCAAGGCCTCATCCATGGGGACTGACCACACCCTCCTGTCAGATATCCCAGGGAGCTCTGATGCAGGAGCTTTAGTTGCTTCTTCTAATCCACCTTTTTCCAAAGATGCCCTTCCAGTCACTCCTACTGCAGGAGTCGTGGAGAAGACTCCTACTGAAGACGTCATGGAGCTGCCTCCACCTTGAACTTTTTAATTTTTCTATGTCTTGTACCTCTTTCTTGTCTTTGCTATGATGTACTAAGAAACTCTTTTCAGTCTTCGAAATGCTTATGGCTTGTTCTATGTCTTTACTTTCTACTTTTTTTTTGGCTGTTTCTATACTTTTTGAACTTTTTCTGTGAGCACAACTGTCTTTGGAACACTTGTTCCCTTAAAGACATCTGGTGACATTTTTATTGTACTACGGCAGCTTGATACTATTTTGAACCTTAAGTCATCTTGGGACTTCTCGTCCCCTGTAAGATGCTCATCGACTTAGGGCCTCTACGCGACCTTAGGTTCTTTGCTCATTTTGAGATTGGTTCCTTGGGATTTCTGGTCCCCTATAAGGTTCCAACCTTAGGCACAATTATCCTAAGCATTCTCTGCTCGGGACCATTGATGTAACACCCCATGTTTTTAAGTAAAACATTTACAACATTTTTTTTGAAATACAGTAAACTCAAACAGCGGGGAGTTAATATTTACTATACAGTAGCATTGCAGTTGAAGTCTTCATTACATTAATCTTGATACAATATACAAACTGAAAGAGTACAGGGAAGAAAGTACAACTGAGCTACTCACTACAAACTGTAAAAGAAGGTACAACTACAATAGTGCTACAACCTGAAAACTGAACAGAAGAACAAGGCACAAAGAGAGCCAAGGCCGCAGCTCCAAAAGGAACTAGCTACTCGCACAAGCTCCAATCCACCAGTAAAAGAAGCCCTGCAATACAATCCTGGAAAACAGAAAGGAAAGAGGGTCTGAGCAAAACACGGCTCAGTAAGGTAACAACTAACGACTACAAAGCATGCACGAACGCATGCGACCTTATGTGCCACAGAGTAAAGGTAAGCAAAGCCAAGGGAGAAGGCACAACACACGCACACACCCAAGTAACGTGAAACTAGGAGTATCTCCAAAGTCCGACAGGTAAAGTGTCACCTCAAATCACGAACGATGTCTCCAACGTAACCACTATCACTAGAGAACTCTACCAAGGGACACGCGAACCTCGATACTCAGTCACAACCATGATCCAGATACAATCAATACCTAAAATCACTCGCAAGGAACCCAACGTCAGATCCTCTCATCATTCCCATGTTCATTGGTAAGGTTTTGGATTCATATGATTGGAGTTGATATTGAATATTGGAATTACACATTTCATTATTTTTTCACCTTGACTCACCCAAGGGGCACAACCACATTACCCTCACAAGGTCATTATTTTATTCCAATATTCATCCCCGGACGACTCCTTACCAAGCGAGTCTCTAAATAATTTCCGATCGACTCCTGAACAAGCGAGTCTCCAATCTCCCCTAGACAAGGGCGAGTAAAATCACATGTGTTAAGATTTGTTCCAGGATCCCGCCTGCCAGTGTATCTAGTATATTCCGAGACTTTCAGGAACTCGTATCTCCCACCTATGGCTATTCCTAGATCATTACCCATCAATGATATCTAGTGATACTGCGACTTCAAGGGAACGCGTATCTCCCACTTAACACAACAAACGGACTTGGGCATGAACCATCCAAGTCAAACCATACATTATACTTCGTTGTTCCATTGGTGAAATCTTAAGTGAATGGTGATTGATTTTCAAGGGTGGTCCTAGTGGGATCCATCCCTCGTATTGAAAGTTCATTGCATTTGTTGGGTACTTTACTTTGCAAGTCAATTCATCACTTTCACACAGTTCCACAATCCCCTTAAGAGTAGGGTCCAAACCCAACTTTCAACCTCACGTCGCCATTATACCAAGGGAAGTCATATTGATCACGCCACTGTATCGCTAGTACCCAAAAAAAAGCCACAACACCCACTTACCTAAGGATTTCCAAGACCAACACCAATTCTCTAGAATGTTTTCCGCAAATGACAACAAGGGGGGAATCCCCATTCCTTCACAATTCACTCTCTCATACTACCGTAAGACTCCGAGTAAGTTAAACGCCTCACTAAACTATCATCATGATAATTCAACACAACTAACGCACCCAAATTTCACCTCAAAACTCATTCGGACATTTCATCAAACACTTGACACGCATTACTTCCCGAGGAGTCTAGAGCCTACGCAAGCATCACTTCAACCTCAAGACCACCTCGAGACTACAAGATCGCCGCCTAAGAAATCCCACGACTAATCGAATTGAGTCGAATCACAATAATTACACTACGTGAAAAAACGAATAATCGAACGACGAATTATGGAATGGAATACGCACACCCACGCACGCAATGTAGGAGTTAAGAGTTACCCACCGGAGTGTCTCCGAAAACTCGCCGGAGAGGTCACCGGAGCAATTGCCGGAAAACACCCAACACGAACCGAACCCGTCAACGCGTAGCCATCGTCGCAACCTACAATGTTCAACCATTAGAAAATGGAGGAGAGCAACCATAGGAGTAAGAGGAGGGAGAGACATACCGTTTCAAGACGATCTAAACCCGTCAACGCGTAGCCTTCGATGTCCCCGTCATCGTTAGTGAAGGCCGGAAGCTCCAAATCTCCATGGATGGAGAGTTATGGAGGAGAGAAGTTAGAGGAGGAGAAGAGAGAGGTAGAGAGAGAGATGTCTGAAAAAATGTGGCAAATAATGCCCTAACTCGAGCCAAACACATATATATATATGACCCCACATGAGAAGACAAGTTTGCCCTTCAAAACATAAAATCTCGCAGAAAAAATACACGTCCCGACCGGTCTAAGGATTGGCTAGACCGGTCTAGCCTCCACTGCTGAGCCCCGACCGGTCTAAGGTTTTGGCTCGACCGGCCTACACGACCAACATTGCATTGACTTGAAACGTTGATTTTTCCGAGAATATTTTGGTCCTAACTTCTTCATCCGGACTCTGATTGAGACGATTCAAGTTGCGTTGGAATCGTAATCAAATTATCTCCGACTTCCATGAACAAAGATTTCTGATTTGAAGAACGAATCAAATCGATGGATTTCCAAAAGCAATTTAGGATTTTCGATTTATTAAAACGGATGGAAATTAATTAAAATTTCTGGAGTGTGACAAATGATTCGCTCTATTTTCGAGATCAGTTCCTTGGGATTTCTGGTCTCCTATAAGGTTCCAACCTCATGAATAATTATCCTAAACATTCTCTGCTCGGGACTATTGACCCGCTCTGGTTTCGAGATTAGTTCCTTGGGATTTCTGGTCCCCTGTAAGGTTCTGATCTCAGGACAACTATCCCGAGTATTCTCTACCCAGGACCATTGACCTATTCTGGTTTTGAGATCAGTTCCTTGAGATTTCTGGTCCCCTATAAGGTTCTGATCTCAGGATAACTATCCTTAGTATTCTCTACCCAGGACCATTGACCTGCTCTGGTTTCGAGATCAGTTCCTTGGGATTTCTGGTCCCCTATAAGGTTCTCATCTCAGGACAACTATCCCGAGTATTCTCTACCCAGGACCATT
>NMUG010002874.1:0-15432 GCA_002855965.1 Monotropa hypopitys
CAAGATGAATTATTCATATAGAATAATTGACAATTAAATCTGTTAAGCATTTAATCCATCAAAACCTTAATTTGTGACATTTAATTGATTATTAATTCATATTAAATACATTATCAAAATCTAGGGACAACACCCAATTTTGTAGAAACCCTAGGTTTTCTAAATTGTTAGTGAATTGGGAAAAGTATCAATTTACTTATTAGCATCGTGTATGGGGGTTTAGGAAATGTTTTGATTCATTGAAATCAATAAATTGGAAAAGCACACTTAAACTCATGTTTTGGGTAAATGTATATAATTAGGAGATGTTTGCCCTAATTGGAAAAAAAGGGAAATTTTGATTAAATGGCCTAAAACTTGAGAGATTATCTAGGTTGACTACATTTTATGAGAAATTCGTTCCCCGGGATTTTGATCCCTGAGTGGTATCCACTCACGACATTATGCAATGGGGGCTTGCACTGGCCCCTCCCGACAGATCAGGTAATACGAGGAATTTATACAGTTAGTTTAGCTATAGAGCTTCTAGTGCGGAAGTAGCCGAAACCTAATAACTCTATTGATATTGATCTTGACTCATTTGATACTACATTGAATTCGTCAATGTGTGAAAATGATAACTCTCAAATAATTATTCTTGATTTTATCCAGTTGAGCTTTGAAACAAACTGGTGATCTATTGATTTTATTTCCTTGATTTCGTCAAGTTGAGCCCTTGAATATGGTTGCAAATCTATTAGTCAAATTGAGTAGCTTAGAGGACTTTGGTCATATTCTATCCTTGTCTCTTTTAAATGGTCAACGTGGAGTCCTTTGGAAAGATGATCACACTTGTGTTCTAAGTCTAATGATAAGGATGATTTGATTCAAATGGCATTAAGGTTTAAAGAGATCCTTTGCATGCATATTTCATATTCCTTGCCCTAGCACACATGCACTCCAACTTTAGAGACCTTTGGATATAGATTTCTCTACTAGACTGTTGCCTAATCCTCTATTTTTAGGTACGTGGCATCCCTTTGGATTGGAGATGCACTTTCAGGTTCGTTGCCGGGTTTGGAAGCTTGGATCCATAGTAGATGATAAGTTGTTTTCCTTATTCATCTATTGTACTTTTATTCATTCATTTTAATTATAAAAGTTGTAACGATTTGTAATCATATTTGATTTCACTGCCTGTGATTGTGCCTCATATGATGTGTTTATTTTTCATGTAATAATGGGATAATATGGTTGGTAGTTATTTTACTTCTGTACTTTCATTAAAATTGTTTAATAAAAAACAGTTTTAAATTTTTTGGGTTGTTACATTGAGTGCCATCCTTTTTATTTTTTTAGCAATCGAAAACATCTATCTTTTACGTAACACAGATTAGAGAATTCATGTCAAGAATGAACAAAATCACTGCTTATCACATACTTAATTGGACATAAAATATTTTTCTAGAATGAGGGGCTTTCAAAACCCGATTGTTCCAAAAAATTACAATAATGATTGAATGGCGAACACAACAAATTGAACGGTCTTGATTGTCGTGATAGTATTGGGGTCATCTTTGTATTGTACACTAGTCTACTATAGATCAAGATCTTGGTTCATATTAAAGTTAGTTTGATGCATAAATTTTAAAGCTGACTATAGACTTAATTTTTTGAATACTCAATCTAAATGTTAGGATTGAATGTTTTATCGATTCAATCATTGTTTTTTTAAATCGGTGATAATAGGATGTCAATAACCACATAATCAGAACACATTTGGTATTTTAGAGGCAAAATTATATGTTCTACAGTTCGAGCACCGTCTTTTTCATTTTTAAAAAATAGGAATCGTCTATCTTTTTTATAGCAGAAATTAGAGAATTAATATCAAAAATGAACAAAATCACTATTCGTTACATACTTGATTAGACATAAAATATGTTTCTAGTAATCCATCTACATCCACATGAATGAGGGGATTTTAAAACTCGATTGATCCCAAAATTTACGAAAATGATTGACATAGTGAATACAACAAATTAAACGGTCTTGATTGTTTTGATAGTGTTAGGGTAATCTTGTTACCATACACTAGTCTACTATGGATCAAGATCTTGGTTCATACTTAAGTTGGTTCGATGCATAGATTTTAAAGGTAGATATCGACTTAATTTTGAATACTCAATCTAAACCTTTAAGATTTGATGTCATATCTATTCAATTCATACTTTTTAAATTGGTGACAATCAGATGTCGAAAACTACATAATCAGAACACATTAGGTACTTTTAAAGGCAAAAGTACTCGTGCCCATGCCGTGATGGATTGTAATCGTGTCATGCCTGCCCCACTTTCATGCTCTTGCTCGCCCTAGTGTTGTGTCATGTTGTACATGGCTAAGATCATGTCGTGCTCATATTATGCCCGACTATAATTGTGTCGTGATGTGCTCCATCCTATTTACGTACTTGTGCCCTCTCTAGTGCCATGTTGTGTTGTGCCTGGCTAAGAGAGTGTTATTTCGTATTTGTGTCCATGTCATGCTTGTGCTCATTTCGTGCATGTGATCGTGTTGTGCCTGTGTCGTGCCCAACTATAACTATGTCGTGACCGTGCCCTCCCCACTTCTATGCCCATTTCGTGTCATACCATGCTAGGTTAGGTGAACTTCTGAGTTGTGTCGTGCTATGGCCCCTCACATATTCGTGTCGTGCCTCGTGTCCACAAGACTGTGTCGTGCCATGCTAATGCAAGACTATGCTTGTGTCATGCCATGCCTCGTTTTATACGTGTCATGCATTTGCCCTGTCGTCCCGACCTATTTGACACTCCTAGTATGAACTGATGCCATTTTATAGGTATCTTGTGCTCCCTCTATATATGGTAGGAGCGTGATGCGTCCGCTCTGATATGATAGGAATGGGCCATCCGATGTGATTTCTGAGATTACAATGCTCTCATGATATGCGAGATTTGTAGTGATTGATGTCATATGTGGAATGCCATGACTGACCTTACAGTTCGTTGTACATGTTCAGGTCCGACTCTGTGTAGTACCAGACCATTAGTCCAAATACTTTATGAATGAAGCCTCCCAAAATGTACGCCCATATCATCTGAATGGTTGACCTAGAAACCCAGTACTCCCTTACAGGCCTTCGTCCAGCTGACCATAATCATACTGTCGCGTCCATATTTATGCCCTCGCGCAAAAAAATGATTTTTGTTGACAATTGTGATTCCATTTAAAATGTTGTTTGGAGTCGCCACCTAATTTTGATATTGGTGTGTTAGGCCACCCAAAAATTCGCATTCACAAGGAATGATTTTCTTTTAAAATGTCTAGTTCAAATTTGAACGATTTTATAGTGACTCATTTTTTGTTTGCATTCCAGAAATTATGTTTTCGGGGATTTACTATTACAAGTGGGGAAAGTATTAGATACTCCACATCGCCCTTTTGTTAGTACTTAATTTTTCTTACAAATTAATCCTTTTATTTATAAAAAATGTTCTTGTCTTATAAAGGGGAGATAAAAGAAACTATGAAAATAAAACTAAAGATGAAACAAAAAATAGGGCAACCACCCAAAAGGGCATGCCCTTTTTATCAACTTATCACATTAAAATAAGAACTTGAACTAATTAATTTATTCAAGAAAAATTAATAAAAGAATAAATTGATAAATTATCTACAATTGTATTGAAATTTACCTGTAATAACTTACAAATTGGATTTTTACGACGTGTGATGCATTCAAATGATTTTAGAATCTTGAATTTCAGGTAGTGGCCGTAGGATTTCTAGAAATAGAAGCTGAGGGAAAACTAGAATTTCCTGAAGTGAAGTGGCCCCTGGACTGGAACTTCCGGAAGTAAGTTGGGATTTTTGGAAGTGAAACTCAGATTTTTAAAAGTGATTGACCTGATATACCTTTGGAATGGAACTTCCGGAAGTAAAGGCTGGGATTTCCAGAAGTAAGATCGGATTTCCAGAAGTGAAATGTTGGACTTCTGGGCTATAACTTCCAGAAGTAAAGGATGGGATTTATGGAAGTGGTTGTTTATCTTCTGTACTTCTAGATTTCCGGAAGTGAAATGGGATTTCCTGAAGTGAGTGATTTTCTTCAACCTTTGAACTTCTCGTATTTCCTTTCAGTCTCGCCTTCTCTGATTTTGTTCTTTCTTGTTCTATTATTCGAGGTAAAACCTATGGTAATTTCTGACAACCAATTTCTCCTTCCTTGGCTTCTGAAATTGTTGTTCCACTCCTCAAATCATTGTCCCTTGAGTGATGACCTTAAGCCTTGTTTTATACTCAGACATTAGAACCTCAAATGTCCCAATTTTGGTCTAGGTTCAACCATTGATTGATTTCCATTCCCAAAACCATTAATTGCTATGGGAATTCCATCCTTGACCCAATATACACATTTTCAAAAGGTCAAATAGATGTATTTGAGATGTATTTGAGACCCAACATTGATTCCAAGAGGTTTTTATAGGTTTGAATTGTGATTTCCCATGGGTTTAACTAATTTCAAGTTCCCAAAGTTGATTGATAAATATGGGAAATCAGTCTTACACATTTTCTAGGTGATTGATACGTTGTATCCCATGTGTAATTAATTTCCTATTCTAATTTCAATGTATTCAACAATATCCATTGGGTTTTCAAGACTTGACTTGATTTATGGCTTGATTTTCCCCAAATTAGTTTGATTTCTCCCAAATCCAGCCATAAATGTGTTAAGAATGCAAGATATAGTCAATAGATATAGGATCGTGCTTTAAATGGGTAGAGATAATGTTGGATTGAGAGAATAAATGAAGAGAGAAAGAAAGAAACCACAAAATAGGGCTCAATTTGTATTCTGGGGAAGGTCACCATTTCCGAAAATGAGATGGCCATTCTGGAAGTTGAAAGGTCTGTTCAGAAGAGGAAGGTTGTGACTTGGGGGAAGATCTTCTAGAAGTGAAACGGAGTCATGGTTTCTTCCGGAAGTGAGCTGGGATTTTGTGAATTTCCAGAAGTGAAATGGAATTTTCAGAAATGAATGAGATCTTTTATTATGGACTTCTGGAAGTGAAGTGATTTGAACCTCGATTCTAGTCGTCCCCAATTACTACTGGTAATGAGTCCTTATTTCCCGTAGTTACAGGCAATTTTCAAGTTTTCAACACTTTGTCACTTTGATAATTTCCTCCTAACCAGGGCAATGAAACAAGGTGATTTTGGGGCATAACCTCATTTTATTTAAATAAATTTAAGTTACTTTAACTTTATTTAATCAAGATAAGGAAGTACATTTATTTGAATCTAATGGCATTTTTAGAAAATCCAAATTCTAATCATATCAAAATCTTGACACTCCCCCTTTTAGTACAAAAATGAAAACTATGCATTTTTCCACGAATAATTCCTAAAAAATTCAACCTTACTCTTTTCAAAACATCATGTAAATATAGAGTTCGTCATAGAAAAATTCAAGAAACTATTTCCTGAATTTTTTATTTCTAATTCAAAACATGCAAAATGTCATTCTCCATACTTAGCCAAATTTTGAGTGACAGTGTAAATTTGGAATTTTGCGTTTCAAGTCTTGTTATTGATTCTTTTGTATGAATGGTGGGGGAAAATGTGGTGTCAACAACCGTTCCTTTTGTTTGTTTTTGCGTAGCAAAGATAAACAAAGAAAAAAACTCCAAAATTTGCCCTGCTATGAGATGTCACTGACCTTTTGGGAATTTCATATGATTACTCTACTAGGGAAATTGAATTGGTTTCCGCTGGGGTTGATTGACTTTACTCTGCTCAGGGATTGAACTTGTGCCTCTTGAGGATTGAACTTGCTCCTCTTGGGGATTGGATTTTCTCTTCTAGGGAATTGAATTGTGTACGGACACTCCTTCTATGGGGATTTCAAATATGATCGGATACTCTACCGATGGATATTTGATGTTGATGGGCTACTCCACTGAGGGGGAATTTTATTTTGATCGGCTACTCCATCGAGTTGTTTTTATGTTGATAGGCTACTCCAGGAGGGGGATTTTATTTTGATCGATTACTCCACCTAAGGTGATTTTGAAATTGATCTGCTACTCCACTGAGGGGGAATTTTATGTTGATCGGTTACTCCACTGGGGGGGGTTTGGTATTGGTCGACTACTCGACCGAGGGGGAATTGATGTTGGTTAGCTACTCCATCGAGTGTCACACCCGTATCTTCTTATTAAATTTTATTAATTATTGAATAATAAAAACAAAAAGTCTAGAGATAATAAAATATTAAATTTGATAAGTTTAAGGAATTTATATTCTTTTATTAGAGGGAATTAAGTATATAATATAGAAATATAATAATTAGAAAGTGTATATAATAGTCCAATGGCACACAAGGGTTATATGGAAGAGTTAGGAGGAGAAAATAGGTCTTTGAGAGTTAAAAACCTAATTAGGATTAGAGGGAGGCTTAATCATACTTACATTTTCATTAAGGAAATTAGAGAGAAGGAAGAAGGAGGCTAGAGAGAGAGAGAGATTACTTGAGAATTGAGCCTTTGGGTGAGAATTGGAAGGAGATTTCTAGATCAACCTTATTCCTAATGTAAGTACGATCATCTCTATCTATTTTATCTTTCAATTTCATCTCAGAATTGGGTTATGTTAGGGATTTAAAGTTAATCTCATTTTAACCAAATTCCTGGATCTAAATCCTTAGGACTTGAGTTTAAGGTGTAATAGAGGTTTGTAAAGGCCTATAATCAAGTATGTTGAGTGTGAGGGTGATTAGAACACTTTGGTATATAAGATTTTTGAGGTTTTAGGCATAAATTTGATAGAACACTTTGATATATAAAATTTTTGAGGTTTTAGGCATAAAATTGAGATTGATGAAGTTTGGAGAAGTTTTGGTTCGTCAAAAATTGCAAACCAGTTCAGTGACAGAAGCAGTGGAAACCATTTTCGGGGGTAGGGAAATCAGTTTCAGGAGGCACTGTTTTGGGTAACCGCAATTGGTAGCTGGAAAACCGGTATTGGGGGAATTTTTGGGAAACCGGTTGCAGAGCATATGGAAACCAGTTTCGGAGTAGACTGTTCATGCACAACCGCTTTGGGTTATGGTGCAACTAGTTATGAGATGGGGTAGGGGAACCTGTTTCGTGTGGTGGTCAAACCGGTTTTGGATACAGTGTTGGAAACCTGTTCCGATGAGTAGGGAAATCGGTTTCGGGCTTGTCTGGTCCAAAATGCAAGTTAAGCTATGAGCAATATAAATTGAGATAAATTAAGCTAATAATAAGTATTTTAAATATTTCTTGGCAAGTTAAGACATTTATTGTCCTAACCTAGTGTTATCGATATAGGGAGGAGCCGGGACCCTCTTCAACCAAGAAATAATCTATTTGTTGTTGCTCATACATTCGGTGAGTGTGTATATACATTTCCATATATGCTCTTTGACTTATGTTTGCTGTTTTCACATAATTCTTGTGTGATGGATTCATAATTCTATGTGAAGGCCTATATGTTTGGATTATGAGATTGTAGGTCGATGCATGACTACGTGTTGGACTTGTTGATTATTCATGAAAGAAAGAATAATTGATTTATATACTTTTGACTTCAATGCATGCTTCATTATAATAAGTTGTGTGTTATGTATGAAGGCATGATCCAAGTTTATGTGACTTAGCTTGTTGTAGAAAGTGTTAGTTATTTGCATTGATATCATATGAATATGATTGAAGAATGAAAGTACCCTTAAAATGGTAATCAATGTAAAGTGGAATGAGCTTGGGGCATGCTTTTGATAAGTTTTTAGGCCGAGTATGGGGCAATATGAATTAAATAAGAAAGTTATAAAATACCCTAGGCATGCTTTGATAAGCTATTGAGCCGAGAATAGTGGTGATATAGAATAACCCAGGGGTATGCTTTTGATAAGTTGTTAGACCGAGTAGAAGTTAGGGCTTGATTGGTTCGCCCTTAGCAAGTATGACATCCTTGTCTAATGATATTGAGATCATGGGAAAGATTAATTGACATGTCAATAAATTAAAAGTAAGATGTACTTTGGGTACGAAATTGCGTAAAATGTCATAGACTTGCATACTTATGTGCTATGTCGTTGATTGTTGTACTTGATGATTGGGGAGAGACACAACCCCTTTTGTTTCTGTAATTTATTGATAGATATATATATGTCAACTTGCATATATCGATTGTTGTATCTGACACTCCTGTACATCTTTTGTTGTTGGTTGTTTTGGCAATTTATATCCATGTCATGATGATTAGTGGGGTTTACTCCAAGTCTGGCTGCCCTGTGACATGTCTAGAGAGTGTTGGGGAATGTTACTCCTTATGTGAGTTACTTTTTATTTACTTATGATTCAACAATTGTTAGTCAGTTGAGACTCTTATTACTTTGATAGTTGAGAGTTTTGTAGAGATACTTATGGACTTGTTGGTTGGACCTAGTTGTTGGACTTTATGATTCTATCCTGTCATTTCATTGAGGTTAATTATGGAAATTTTATTTGGTACTTCCGCTGTATTAGTTAACTATTATATGAGACGATGAACCATTTAGACTCTTTGGGTTGTTTGATGCTTTGTTTCAGTCGCAATTTCGTAGCCATACGACCAATTATGTCGTATTCTAGGACAAGTCATGATAGTTTGGTATCAAAGCTCTAGGTTGTTAGATTCTGGATTAAGAGTGTTTGTGGTCTTGAGGCGAGCATTAAAATGTGGGTGGTTGTGTGCATATTCTGGTATTATTATGCGTGTTACTTTGACACCCATACAACTACCTTGAAATCCGATTTAAAAAGTGCCTGATCAATGTATTTTCAAATGGGAAGTCTTGGGAAGTTAAATGGAAAGCATGATATATCGGAATACTGATTTTAAGTTAGTTTGAAGGATTAGTGATTGGTATGTGATAGACTTGAGTATCAGAGGTTTTGAGAACCGTTGTAAGGCATGACTTGGCAAGTGAACCCTAAGGTGTTAGTTACTTATGTGTTGTGTGATTAATTACATATTGCTTGTTATGTGATACATGTTGTATGCACTAGATGTATTCTAAGAAATCTTTCATAAGTAGGAGCTTATCATTATGGAAAATGTATAAGATGCGGCTTCTACTGGCCCTACTGAGGGAGAGGTTAGTCAACCTCCAGCACCAGGGAATCCCCCTCTTGCAAATAATGAGAATAGAGTTTAGGTTTCTATGGCTCAGTTCTTGGAGAACCAGTATGTCTTCATATAGTGGCAGACTGCCCAGTGAGACAGGGGAGTTGGAAGGGACAGTGTCCCATATAGTGATAGAATGTTGGATTAAGGGAGTTGAGAGAGTTCTGAGGGCTATGGGCATTACGGATGAGCAGAAGGTAAATTTGGCATCCTTCAACCTGAAGGGTGAGGCCTTGTCTTGGTGGGAGGCCTATAGTTGTCAGCTCACAATTGTGGAGATGGGAGAAACCCCAACTGTTCCTATGGTTATCACTTGGGAATTAATTGTAAAGGGTTTAACGGTCAATATTGTACGAAAAGTTATCGGACAAAGCAGGAGAATGCTTTTCTTTATCTGAAGCAAGGTAATATGTCGGTAGCTAAGTATTAGGCAACGTTTGCTTCCTTATCTTGATATGTGGTGGAGTTGGTAAATATAGATGTGAAGTGTTGTAAGCGATTCTGTGGGGGATTGATTCCCAATATTATGACATACCTGATGTCATTTAGAGAGAGGGACTATGCCGATTTTGTAGACATGGTGAGGCAGATAGGGAAGGATGTTCAGACAATGTATGAGCATCGTGCTAAGAAGGGAAAATCTAGTGGAAATTGGTCGGGCAGAGCTACCAGTGAGGGTAGCAGTGTTAGAGGCAATGAGGGGAAAACTCATTCCAATAAGGGACATGGCAGTTCCAAGTCCCAAAGCAATTGGCATCATGGGAAGAACAATCAGACTGGAAGTCAGCACTCGGGGGCTAGTGTTCAGAGTGGAGATTATAGATGCTATAAATGTGGTGGTGAAGGGCATATTATTAGAAATTCTCCAGAGAAGAGTGCTGAGATGTAATAGGTTAAATGCTATTCTTGTGGTGAGTTGGGTCACAAAGCGCTGCAATGCACCAAGCCTCGTGGTCCTGCAGCTTCTTCTATGAGAAGCGCAACAGTGGGTCAGACTCGGGGTTCACATAGTAATACTGTACCAGGGAGAGTCTTTACAGTTACTCGTCAGGGTACAGAGGCATCTCCAGATGTGGTGATATGTATTTTTCTTGTAGGAGGTCATTATGCTCATGTTCTTCTTTATTCGGGTTTTACCCACTCTTTTATATCAGAGGTTTTTAGTCGCATGTTAGGTAGACCCTCTATTGATCTACCTTACCCTTTGGCTATTTCTACACTGGTGGGGAAAACGGTTATTGCTAGTATATGTTACCCGAACTATGAATTTGAGATTGAGGGTAAGCCCTTGTTGACAGACTTAGTACCGTTGTCGATGTCAGACTTTGATGTTATTTGGGGAATGGACTTCCTAGCGGCACATCATGCTTATATTGATTATCTTAATAAAGAAGTATTATTTAGAATTCTTGGCAAAACAAAATTAAAGATTTATGGTGAGAAGGTAGTGGGTAAATTTTGCATTATATCTAGTGTTCGCGCTAGAAATTTGTTGAGCAAGGGATTTCAGGATTATTTGGCGTACATCATAGATAATCACAAAGCAGAATTGAGTATTGCAGATATTTTGGTTGTGAGGGATTTTGAGGATGTTTTTCCGGATGATTTACCGGGGATTGTTCCTAATCGAGAAATCGAATTTAGCTTTGAGTTGTTACTGGGGGTGAGTCTAATTTCTATTGCGTCCTATAGAATGGCACCTGCAGAATTGTATGAAGCAAAATTGATTTAGCATAATTCCCAAACGGTGTATTATCGATAACTAAGGAGGAGTGGTTAACGATAACCAGGAGTTACAGTCTCCTATACAAAATTCTGAGCATTGGGTTATCGATACCAGTGAGGCGTGGTTATTGATAACCAGAAGCTACAAGGTAGGTTATCGATAATAGGTATTGCATGGTTATTGATAATTAGGACCGTGAATCTTCCATAGAAAAATTTTGAGGGATGGGTTATCGATAACCCCTCTCACTGGGTTATCGATAACCCTACAATGCTGATTAATTTTTCGATAGTTATTTTTAAGGATAATTTGGGTGTTTTACATCTTTAATAGTTACCAATACATATAAAACGTTTGGGGATTGTTTATGAACGTTTTTCTAAGTCATTTACAATCATATTGGCTCTAGAGAGAGAGGGCGCAAGTAAGAGAAGTCCTTGAGGAAGAAGAAGATCTCCATTGTAGAGGAACTTGAGGAAGAAGGTTGATAGGCTTGGACATAGCATCTTGTACTCTTGTAAGTACACTATCTCTTTCACTGTCTTAGCAAATTTAACTTTAATTTCCTGTTTATTAAGGGAAATGAATGGTTCCTTGGATGCTTTTGATTCATGGTGAGAGAGAAGTACTTGGGGAAGAAATAAACATATGAAGTGTTATAGATCATATGTATATACTTGATTTTTATCAAAATGCTAAGGAAAGTGTGGGTGGAATTCTAATTGTTTTGAGAAATTGGAGTTATGAATTTCATATTCAAATATGTTATACTTATTGTTCCGATCTACAAGTATTGCTAAGAAAGTTTTGATTTTTAAGGAAGGAATCCTTAAAAAATTGGGTAAGTAAGGATTTACTTGTAGTAATGGGATCTTATACACTTGTGGACTTTAGTTTGGTATGGAGTTGGTCTTGATATAGGGACTGTGGTAACCTGTTTCTGCCGAAGGGGTCTCTGCGGCTGCTGAGCGTTCGGATTTGGGGAGTCAGTTCCAACCGATGGCTTGTGTGGTCCCTACAAACAAACAAAAGGGGGTCCTCCTGCTTGGCTCCTGCGACACAAAGATGAGTGCCCGCTGGTGGGGTTTTACCAACGGGGCCTCCGATGCTTAAGTTAGCAACTGTTTTGGGAAGATAAAGCAAGAACAAAGGAGGCCGGACAGTAACAGTCGGGGATCAGAGATCAGGATCCCGTGAACAGTACCCATGAGGGGTATTTATAGGGAGATGTTGGCTTGGGGCTCACGAATATTGTGTGGGCCGCATGTCGAGGACCCAAGGGTGGGCCTGGATGGTTGATGGATCGGGTTGAACCATACGGACGGGGCATCATGGTTGGATCCCCACGATAGTGACAGGAGGATAGTCCTCCGGATGGGCCGGTTCGTTCGGCAGTAGGCCACGAGCGGCGGCAAAGTGTCACCGAAGGGTGCTTGTCCGGACATTGGCGGGCCCTTCGGCTAGGGCACCTTATGGGCGGCGCCCTTGCACTTGGTTCTGTGACGAGTTTCTTAATGTGAACCCTTCGGTCCGGACGGGGACGAGTCGCGAGCTGCAATCAGGGTGCCGAGGGGACCTGTCCGGATGCTGATGGTTGGACACACGGCGGGATCCTCCGGTTTGGACGGTCCGTATGGCCGACTCGTAGGTGATAAGTTTCTGTGACAGTTTTCTCCTCAGGGCGTGGGTCCGGTCACTACAATAGCCCCTCAATCTTTCCCAAAATTTTGGAAAAGATTGAAGTAGTTCAACCGGACGCCATGCCGCCAGAGGCAGGTCGCGTTAATTATGTCTGGTGTCATGCTTGACGTCACCTGACAGATGTCAGGTCATTGATTAGACACGGTTGTTAGGGACCGCCACATGTCGTGACCCGATTGGCGAGTCAAACTGACCGCCTCGGTACATGTGCAGAATTATTTAATGTTTTACAACTGTCTGGTACCTGGGGGAACCTATAAATAGGCCTGCTAGGTATGACCTTCGGTAATTCATTCTATGCACAAGGAGCCTCCGGAGAGCTACTTATCCTTCGACAACTGTTCCCGTCATGGACCAGATAGTTGATTTATCCTCTACTTCGGCTCATTCTAAAACACACTCTTTATTCCAGCCGACTCCCATAGAGCTTACTCCTGAAGTTAGCTCGAAGGTGCCTTCACCCGCTGGAAATGTTACGCTCGGAGCGTCTTCCTCAAGACAGCCTCCGGTTGGCGACCGAGCCAACACTGTCCAACATTTCTCAGATGAGAATGAGCCAACTCTTGTGGCCTTGGGAGGCCGGTCGGGCAGGGCGATCGGAGTGTCAAGGAGACGGACCGGAGACCCGCCCTATCCGTATCTGCGCTACTTCCGGGGAGGAATTGCTGAATTCGAGGAGTTCTCTCGTCAGTATGGGTTTCCAGATAGAGTGACCTGCACGGAGGTAGGAGCACTGGTTACATATTCGGAGGAGCACACTACTGTGCCCTTGATGGCTGTGACCGAAGGTCGACTGACGTTTCCTTTTTCTCGGTTCCTGGATTTTTGCACACGTTTCAACTTGCGACGAGTCAGTTGTCGGTGAATTGCTACCGGACCATCAGTTGCATCCGGGTCTTATGTAATAGACATGACCTTGAATTCCTCCTGCCGGACCTCTTGGGTTTGTTTTCACTGTCTCGCAACCGTACCTCCGGCCGGTACTTTTTTACTCCACGGAAGCCTTACGGTGATATATTTATGAGGCTGCCGGATTCAGAAAAGTGGAGAAATATCCATCTCCAGATTTTTGGCGAATACAGCTTTCACTCGGATGAGGATCACCGGCACCCTATCCCGATCAAAGAAGGTAGGCCTGATGTGTCGGCAATATCCAAACACTTGAGGTCTACAGCGTCGCCTGCCCGGATCGCAGCCCTTGTGAGATGTGAAAGAAGGGATGCTCATACCCTCCTAGGATACGAACCGACGTACAATAGCTTTCTGGAGGACCGGAAGGCAAGAGGGAAGAGGAAATTGGGGGAACATTCAGCCGTACCAGCCCCTGCTCGGAAGCGTATGACTGTTTTTGAATTCTTTGAACAGATGGAGGCTCCGGGCGGGCCGATACCGGAGCCGCCAGAGACGGCTGCAGACGGGATACCTGCACATGCTACGGCTATTGGTGCGCCGGAGAATGCTCCTGATGGGAGTCGTCCGACGTTATTCCATGTGAAAGAGGAGCCTAATGAAGAAGAGGAGATGTCGAAGGGCCTGAGATATAGACTTCGACCACTGCGATGGACATTCGTCGCGGGGCCTCCCGTCCCATGAGCCCTTGATTTCAGAAAATTCGATGGGGGAGCTGTTCTCTTGACGGATGGCGTTACAGTTGATCCGAAGGTTTCATATGCTCTACTCCGGGCACTGCAGCTTCCGGTTGACATGAATGCTATGCCGAACTTGATTGAGGAAATGTACGATTACGCCAGCTCAAGTCTTATAAATGCACTCTTATGTTTTCTCTTTGTCGGAGCCCAGATGATAACTCATTATTCTGATCATTCCTTATGAAACTGCAGGCCTTCCAGAGCCTCTCAGGCTTGTACAGGACCAGCCAAAAGGTGCTCCGGTCATCATACAAATTTGTCCAACAGGCGAACGATATGGGGGTCAAGCTGAAGGAGACGGCAGCTGAAAGAGATTATTTCCGCCATGAGCTAGAAGTGATGACGGCGAATAGGGACCGGTGGAGGCAGAAATTTGATGCCGGACCGAGCAGTGTTCCTTCGGCCGGGGGAGTTAGTCAGGAGGAGTTGAAGGAAGCGGTGGCTGAAGCCGATAGGAACTCCTATTCTGAGGGTCTCAAGGCTGCCAGAGAGGTTTTTAGTGAAGAGTTGGAGGAGGTTTGCTCGAAGGCTCATGGGATCGGCTTTAGGAGGGGCTATAGCATGGCCTTCCACGAAGCCTGGCGGATGGCACTTGATGTGGTTGGGACTCCTGCAGACTTGCCCTTTCGAACTGACATAGTTGTGCCCGAGCGCGCAGTCCCTCTGCTGGAATTTCCAGATGATTATTATCCGGACGTCCCGCCGCTGGATGTTCCAGTAGTGGTACCAGAGAGTTCAGTTATTGTTGTGCCGGAGAGATTGGACGTGGGCTTGCCAGAGGGAACTGCCAAGGACATGCCTGAAGCGGTTTCCGCTAATTTGCCGGAGGGGGTTCCTGGTGGCATACCGACAGCTATTTCGGCTGGGTTGCCGGAGGGGGCCCTTGTCATTGTGCCGGAGATTGCTCGTTCAGCGTATTTATAATGTCGCTGTCTTTTTGTTTTCCCTGTACACATGTATTGTACTATATTCGTGAAAGAACGCTTAATTAATGTTACCTCATTTTCAGCGGCGTATGAGATAATAATAATCTTAGAAGTAGATCTGAGAGAAGTGTGCCGGGAGGCTTCGCGCCGGAGGATAATTAAACGGCTTGGCCGTGCTGATATTAGTTGCCTGCCGACAGTTCAGTCGGATATACGATAGCCTTATAAAGAGAAAAACAG